>LPNX010883538.1:512613-539570 GCA_001517045.1 Pseudotsuga menziesii | reverse complement strand
TATTCCAATCTTTAAACAAATATTACAATAATTTTGGCAGAGTGTTCATACCCAAAATCTCCTTCCAATAGAGCTGAAAGAGCCTCTATTTTAACAAATGAGAGTGCTAAAACCCTAGAACCAAAAAACCAACCCTAACCAGCTTAGCCACCTAACAAAGAGCTCAGACCTAAACCGGAGAACCGGGAGTGAGGGGAGGCCTCCACCCAGGCAAGGTGCCCCCACTCCAAACCTGTGCACTGAAAACAAGCCAAGGATGAGGCCACACGTGTGATGTAGGTAAGCTCATCCTTAGGTCTGGCTGGAGCCTCCGTTAGGTTTGGGAAGCCCACTGATGGTGCAAACTTTAGTCTTCACCTCGATCAAATCACCGAACCAATGAGTGCTCTCCATCTCATCTTTAGCTGGATATGACATGTCTAATAACTGATAATAAATTAATTGCTCTCTTAATGATGACTGAAGCTGAGTTATGATAACTCCAATCATCATAAATGTTCCATGAGATGTCATTTAGCCTTTTACTTTACTAAATTTGGATTAATTTGGAGAGTTTTAGTTTTTCCCCAAAATAATCATTTTTTTCATAAAAATCATTTTTTAATAAAAATCATTTTTTTACTCAAAACTGACTTTTTTGAGTAAAAAGGCATTATGTGTCCGATTGCTGATTTGAAAGTTGGCTCTGACTGGCTGGCTGATCAAGAATCATTTTTGGCTTAAGGTTAGAGTCTTCAATCACTGAATTCTGAGTCCAAATCACAAATGGGTTTTTTCCATTTAATTTATGGAAAAATTATCCCAAAAAACTTGGGAAAAGTAATTAAAAATTTAAAAATTTAAAAAAATAATTTTTCACTGTTCGAAAAAGAATTTTTCGAAATTTTTTTATGTGTCCAGATGACTTAGGACATGACCATGATCTATCTAAATAATGTCTAGTAGGCTTATAACACTCAGTTGGGCTCTAATAACCCCCCAAGGCCCAGAATTCAACATCGGGCATTCCAGCTTTGGAGGAAGCGGGAGAAAACCTCGTCAATTATACTCGGCTGAAGGCAAAGCATAATTGTCAGGGACAAAAAACTCCCTGGAATACCCTATTTGAGATTCTACGTCTCAAGAGACCGAACCACTCAAAAATATCCTACTAGCACATTTTATTACAAACCCCGCGGGGCCATGGTCAAAATTATTCAAATAAAAAAGTGACTAGCCAATATTCGCTAGACATCCTCCTATGCCACAACTCACCCTGACTGTTGCTGTTGTTGCTGACTAGAGCCTTTGCAGGCTCAAAGTGTAATCTATACACTTTCCCGCTACTTCTACCAATCACCTGATCCAAGCTCCTATCTGACCCCTTGGGCTTGATATACACCCTATGATCACTGAACTTCACCTGATATCCCTTGTCCTCCAAAGTGGAGACTGATATAAGGTTCTTGGTCAATCCTGGAACATATAACACATCAGCAAAACTGAGGGGTTTTCCAGACTCCCTCTCAAATGAAACAATGCCAACTCCCTGCGCCTGATACCACACATCTTCACCCAGCTCAACGTGGATCCCTGTTCCACCCTCCTGCAAGTCTTTGAAGAATCTCTTTTGTCCAATCATGTGACAAGATGCTCCATTGTCAATGCACCATACCCTGTGGTGCTTACCATGCAAGCTATCAAACAAAACTCATCATCGAAGTCCTGCTGAACTCATCCACCTCTGCCGATCCAGCCATCTGAGTGTTACTCTTCTTCTTCCTGTCTGGGCACTGGGAGGCAAAGTGTCCCTGCTTGTGGCAGATAAAACACTTGACGTTTGACACGTCAAGGTTCTTCTTACCATCCTTCTTCCTCTTTGCCTTCCCCTTGCTCTTCCCTGTAACGACTAGAGCCTCCTCATCCACAATATGTGGGGCACTGCTGGATGAGCCTGATCCTTGACCCATGCGGGTCTCCTCCTACACAAAGTCATCCCATAGTCTCTGCCAATCAGGGAGCTTCTCCCTAGCCACAACAGCCACAACACCTTTGACAAAGGTGTCCCATGGCTTAGAGAAGCCATTGAGGGCTATCCGAACTAGCTCCTCATCCACTGTCTTAGAGCAAACATCTCCAAGCTCGTCCCTGGTCTGTGTGAGCCTCGTGAGCTAAGGCACCACTCCTCCCTTGGCCATCTTGGTGTTGTGCATCCTCTCTTGCAACACCATCTTCCGGTTCCCGTTCTTTCTTTGGTACAGACTCTCCAAAGCCGTCCACATCTCTGCTGTGGTCTTCTTACCAGAAAGGTAAGGGACTATATGGCCCTTCACTCCATCCATGATAATCAGCATGGCTATGGAATCAATCTTCTTCCAAGCTGCTAAATCTGTCGAATATGTGGGTGCAACCTTCGTGGAGTAAATGTGCTCCTTTGCATCACTGACGTCCAAGATCCTTGTGATCCTTTCTTTCCATGTAGGAAAGTTCTGAACACCCTGAAGTCTATCCTCAACTCTCAACTGCATGGCCATAGTGAAGTGTCCCTGTCACACCCTAGATCTGGAAGTCTAGGTTCGTGTCTTCCTATAGATCTGCCCCTGATCTATCACTGTTGCTACAAATCTCTCAGCTTTAGCTCACCAAAGCTCTGATACCATGTAAATTTTCTTTTAATATTCAACTAGGGCTAAACAGAGCATGCAAAATATCAATCGATAACCACACATGAATATCTTTTACAGTATGTAGCGGAATATAAAACTGAGAAATAAATCACAACATCACATCAAGATATTGACACTATTATTTTGGGTATGGAAACCCACGGAAAAACCCAAGATGGGAAAACCGATGCAGCAATCAAATATAGATTTTATTATGAGAAAATATGGAACTTTTACAATCACTGCAAATTCACCCAAACCTAGCGAATGCAGTACCCAGCAAAATCACTGGGCAAATCCCAGCTAAACCTCAACACCCTCCTATGTGAGTGTACAGCCCAGCGGTACAAAGCTCGATGATCTTGCTGCTCGCTCCTCCGTCTTTTTAGCTAAATCCTCTGTCTGACTTTCTCTCCTTGTCTATATCTTGTCTCTGTCGGAATACAAGTGTGTGTTCTCTCCACCAATTGATCTCTCTTTTATAACTTTAGGTAAAGCGAAAACCCTAATTTCACTTTCACTTTAACTAGTGGTTCACTAAAGCTAATTTAGATCAGTTTAACTTATTTTCCAAAGTAAACTTAGGAAAAGTAAATTAAATACAACTAGTTTCCTATTTTAAGTCTTCTGCATGCAAGAACACATGCATGCAAAAAGACCTTCCTTGTTGCTACTAGTTTAACATGAATTTCATACTGCTCCCAAACTTCCATGCAGCAAAGACCAATGTGGCTGAATCTTGCTACTATGAACATAATTGGGATTTGAGTTATTCCGGTGTAGTTTTTTCAATTTTCAATACAAAATAGATGTAGTATTGAGAGTTCACAGTTTGTGTATTTGTTTTTCGTAATCATAGTTACATATATCGTTTCGGCGAATGTATTGCCGAGGGTCCGGAATGTAATTTATCGGCAACGACGACGAAAATATCAGAAAATATCAGCAAATGTCGTAAACCATCAAAAGAAATACAAAAATAACCATTTTTTCAATTTTTTAAACATCTAAAGCAACAAAAACATCAAATAAACACATTGCTACATAAATATTAAAATACAACTAATATATAAGATGCATAAGATGTCAAATGGTTGATCATGATAACATATCGACTATAAACTGAAAATACTGAAATATGTTCCTGATGGAATGATAGAAAATCACATCAAATGTTCAAAATAAATGTCTTTCAAGAGATAAATCATCATGACTCATTTGGCATCTAAATACTACATAGTACATTGATAAATAGTAGGAATCATTGATCCCCTCTACCCCTTTTATTGGCAAGGGGCACCACTCTTCCTCTAGAAGCAGTAGGGGGTCCTATAGGTGCTTTGGATGAGATAGGCGTCAAATTGGAAGCTCCGACTACTCGGGATATGGTGGAAGGTAATGGGGCTGAGGTGGAAACTAATGTGAGTTATCTCCTCCCATAACTACATATCATAAAAATTATTTCCTATATTGGGATCCTATTCATCAACAACACCCTATGCCCCCCTCCTCTAGGCTCTATCCCTTGCCTCTACCTTGAATCTCGAAGTTGATCCTCCAATGACATTAGTCAACACTCTACAATTTTGATGAAACTTCCCATGCTTAATGAGTGAAGGGTACATTTTTATTAAGGTCATGATAAAAGATTTCAACAGTCAATGCCACCAACATCAAGGTACATAAAGGAGTTGATGTGCTTGATTAAATGTTAAACCCATACCCTCATGCTTGATAAAATCCAATGTAATTGTTGCAATCTTGAAATCCTGAAAACTATTAAGTCTCTTGAATTCTGAAGGGGATGCAAAATTCTACTTTTTGCATATGAAGTCTGATGAGGCTGGAACCACTCTCAAACATCCTGAAACAATTAATGGTAATGTTATAAAATTTAAGTAAAAGTGACATTCTCCTTAACTTAAGAATTTAATATTACCATTTATTACTTTAAGAATTTAATATCTCTGGTTTTAATAACACTGCCAAAAACTTAACCCATGCATTTATTTCCCAAATTCTTGCAATTTTTTTAGCAGGGCGATATTTTCAAAAATATCACGATAGATTCCCATTATATCGCGACACGTTCAATATATCACGATATATTCAAAATGTCGTAAATGTCGCGATTTTTTAGTGGCGATATATCGCCAAGGGGAATGACTCACGACATATCGCCGATATATGTAACTATGTCCGTAATTCTAGCAGTATGTGTTTGTGTATTAACATATTCATAAGTTTCTGTTTTGGTTGGAAGTTTTCAGTTTTTAGCTCCCTGGTATTAGGTTATTAACTTATTTTTCTCAGTGCAAAATCTTGTCTGAAAATTAACATGTAGTATCTGGGAATCAAAAAACAATAATAATTCCCAATTTATGCTCCCTTATTATGATGTACAGCATGGAAGTAGACCTGTAGAAATTTTAAAATAACTAGGAAATACAAGTTTCTTAAAGCAATGGAGCTGAATGACTTTTAACATAATTAATATAATGCTCATTGAAAATGTGGTCCAACATATGATTCAAATTCAAGGATAATAACTTATAGCATGGGTTATTATAATAAAAATGTGGTCAGTTAGAAGGAGATACGAGGAAGAAACAAAATTCAAAACTCGTCTATAATACCCAGTAACTACCAAGCAAAAAATGAAATAGACTTGTGAAGATACACAAAGATATATAGAAAGATTTCTTGTGTGCAAAAACCTGCTATTGCTTTGGTTTGTTCAGAAACTACATTCAATGTATCTCCAGCTTCCCGTTGTTCAAGAGTTTCTCCAACACAAGCTATTACCTTCACACCTTGAGAAAGTGCATAAGCCACTTTGTCTGCAACAAACTATCAATCCATATCCTAAAATCAAGATGCTGCAGCATAAAACATAATAAAAAACCTGTAATATATATCCTTAATCTGAAGTAAGATGATATATCCTTAATCTAAAAGATGTGTTTAACAAGGAAGACATGTCCACAAGATGAAGTTAATAAATAAGTCTCTCCAATCTAAAGAAACAAATCTCACAGAAGATTTAAGAAAATTTATGATGGCAACCGCATCTGCATAAAGGCATGTGATCTTGTTTAACAGCATTGCAAGCAGTTAATTTATCACTAAAAATTTCAATAGACTGACATAACAGTTATTGATTAATAAATATAACTATGTAAATGTGAAATTGTACCTCTTTATCTTCTTTCAGTAGAAGCCTTCTCTCGGAATGACCAAGGATGACCCACGGAATGGCCAAATTGACCAGCATCTCTACACTGCATTGACAAACAACATGCATGGCAGCAATTAATTCCTGGAAATCAGAACATTAGCCATACTTGGCCTAGTTCTGAATATGATCTCTTTCAATTTGGACAGCAGGGTTTGTTGCACTAAACTATAGTACGTACTACAAATGTTAATCCAAATACTGAAACAAAGCAAAATGGGGTGGCCATTCTCTGTCGAGACTCCATAAGTACAACGACTCAGAAAATAAATATCTGTGACAGAAGCAGCAGATTTCAGACAAGAATTAGATGTTATTGGTCGTCATTTGGGGGAAGAGGATGGGTTTGCAGCTGTGATTATGCCTGGGCCCACAGCTCTAGCTGCCGTCTCCCATGCACCACTTTGCATGCTTGTTCCAGAGATGGTGTCCCCCAGTCTTCATTTCATCCAATACCCAAGAGTGGACTTGGCTTTTTTCTCTACAGGGCACGGGAATTGTTGGTCCCTGGAAGGAAGCAGCTCCATATATGAAGTATGAACATCACAACTTCCTCTGCCATTAAGGGCACAGCTGTTGCTCTACCTTGAAGGATGCGGGATTGTATCCACGATTGAAGATCAATGATTCACCTAAGGTTGGAGTGAGTGCAATGCTCCTCTGATTCATCTCAGAAGGAAGTAGAATCAACCCCGTCGACCTCCCACCTAAGTCACCTGACACGAGGACACGAGACACAAAAGACACGAAAATACGAGTGTCCGACACGGACACGGTGACCCCCGGAATCAGGACACGAAGGACATATATATATATATATATATATATATATATATATATATATCCTCCGTGTCCTGATTATATATATATATATATAAAATGTGTCCTTCGTGTCCTGATTGTATATATATATATATATATATATATTAAAAAAAGTATATATATTAAAAATATAGACATATAGATTCAAATTTTTTAGAAACTAGAACATTTGGAAATATTCAATAGAAATTATTAATTAGAATTAATACACATTACAAATTCTGTCATTCACAAATTCTTACCCTAATCTATTTTAGTAAATATTTGATCAATGTTAGCTCATGAGGGCTATAAATCTAGCACGGTAGGGTAGCCATTTTATGTCCTAACTTGGTTATCTATGCAATATTCATTATATGTTTGAAACGGGCAGGAAGTATTCAGTTATACCAGTGCCTTTCAAGTATTTATTTTGATTATTACATCCTAAAATTTGATCTCGTTTGCTTGTATTGAGTTGTTTTGGTTTCAGGAAATCGCCAAAGGAGGAGGGGTTGAAGCTCAACCAGTTTCTCATCAAGAGTTATTAATCTAATACTTTCACCATGCAGGTTCTTTAGAGCACGTAAACCAACTTCAAAAACACACGGCTAAAAAAGGGCTCTTTCTTACCTCTCTTAATCAAAACTTAAAAAGTATTTTTCTTAGTTATAAGATCCACCTTTCCTTCTTCTTCTTCTCTCTCTTTGTCCTCTTTATCCATCTCTTCTTTCCTCTTTTCAGCTTGCTTCTCTTGCCCTCACGCTTTTACCTTTTCGCTCATCTTTTTCCCTCTTTGTTTTATCTATTTTCACCATGTTTTCCCTTTCTTTTTTGCTCTCTTTTTCTTCACTCTTTGTTGCCTTCTTTCGTCTTTTGTTCGCAACCAATACTTCCCTTTGTTTGGCTGTCCTATTTACCAAAATTTTGCAGCCAACTTTCCTCTTAGTTGGCTGCCCTCTTTCACACCCATTTTCAGCCATTTTTGGCACCTTTGCATCTACTTTTTGGACACTTATTTTCAGATATTTCCACTCTCTTTTCACCCTTATTTCCTTAGTTTTTGAGCTTCTTTCCTTCAACTTTGTTGCAGCCATCTTTCACTTCTTATTGGCTGCCCCATTTCTTCATGTCTTTCAGCCTCTCTTCCCTTTTTTGCCTTATAATTTTTGCCGAGCTTTGGTTCAAAAAATAACAAATTTTTGCTTTTAAAAAGATTTATTTTGCACTTAGGTTAGTTTATTTTTGTCTAACAAATAATGGGTGCATGACTACTTGTTTGTTTTGTGCAGACATCAAAGAGGAAAAGTGAACCAAGAAGGACTTGAAGATTGAAGAAATTACAAAAACCAAGAAGACAAATATCAAGCATAACTTGCATCCTTGTAAAAGCCATTAAGGCTTCTTTCTTTAGTTCTTTCTTTTCTTTTCAAGGGATAAAATCCCTCTTATTGTAATCATTAATAAAAAAAGACTAGTGGGGTTAAGCCTCCCACATTTTTTCTACTTCCCCTATTTCGGGGAAGTGTGTCTTGTGCTTTTCTTGCTTAGATTAGAGTGCTTGTTAGACTTAATTTATTTCCACTAATTGCTAGATTTAATTTTCATCATTCGCATGATATCTCTTTGATGTATCTTTAACTCTTTCATTAATAAACCGAACCTAAAGACTCTTGAACCTGTCATAAGATAAGTCAAGAGCACTATCTATCGTAGAGCACTTGCATTGCATTCGCATCATAGATTAGATAAGACTCTTGAATCTCACCATAAGGTGGATCAAGAGCACTCTCTGTCGGAGAGTTGTATTTGTTAATAAAATCTTCAACTCACACATCCCCTAAAGTTGGAACTTACTATTCTACAATGTATGCTCTACCCGTTCGGGATACCCAGAAGCACTGTAACTTGATAATTCTCACATTTAACTCCAAGTATAACCATAATCAAATCTATCACCCCATAACCAATGAACCGACGTTGAACGCGGCAATATCTCTAGGTGGGCAAATCTTTACTATGGGCGCTGGGTAGCTTTCCTCGTTTGCAATGGTTGGAAAGTTATCGAACGCCTCGCTGCAAACTGGACAGTCCAACATGTCTTCAAACGAGGCCACTTAGAGTATTCTTCCGGTTAGATTTCCAGTGCCTTGCATACCGGTTGGAAATTCCCTTAAGCCTTAATTAACAAGATCATCTTAATATAAACAATAAAATCAACCAAGAGCATTTGTAAAACGATCTCACAAACATCAAAGACATGTTTTTCAGCATCCCTAGTACTTTGACTCCATTTAAGGCAATGGTCTTTTAATTCTTGCATTATCTTGCTTGGACCAATTGTCCGTTTATTTCTAAGTTATTCATGTGTGGATGCTTTGATCTTTGTCTTCTCATACTGCTTATATCGCGTTTTGCAAATAGCAACGTGGAATGCTTAATTTGTTATTGTGTATATCTAAACTCCTAAACAACACTAATTCACACCATTCATCTAAGAACACCTTTAACAACAAGAGCCTTCGACAACTTTCTTTAGGGACCACCCCCCTTGGCTTCGTTAGGAGTTAGCCTAAACGGAGGAGTTGGGATCCGATGACAGCACTTGGCTCTTTACTTGCCCCCAAGGCCACACCTTTCTCGCTTGGGAAACAGCAGTCTAAAAGATTTCTACTGACGGTGTACATTCGACGAACAACACTAGGCATGTAGCAATCTGAGTAGTCATGAGTTGAAAGGAAGACCACACCACTAGCAGACACACCAAAAATATTTATCAATGGCTTGCCTTTAACATTTGTCCACCCATCAGATACAATGGATACCCCATAGTTGAACCAATCATTTGTAAACTTTCAAAGAGCACTATTGATTTTAGCTCTTTCCCTATGCCCCACGGTTCTAGCTCTCTGTCATATCCAAGGCTCATGTATCTTTTAGGGGCACCATTAATGGCTTGTACCATTTCATGCCAATAGGGTGAGCGAAGAACATTGAATGGCACACGACATGCATAGAGAAACCTGTAATTTTTTTAATCCACATCATCTCTAACACCAAGGTCAAGGAAATCTGATAATGTTTTTCGCATAGGCGAGAATCCATTATAGCATGGGTGGATGATGATCCAAATCCACTACTAAACATTCTTTGTGGGGATTCAGATTCAACCCTTGATCTCTTGGAATTGTTTTGAGCGGCCTCTTCTTCCGTCTTGTATTTGTTTCGTTCTTTAGCTGAGACTTTTGTCACATGTTTTGACTCCAGTAGCCTTACCTTGATCACATGGCATAAGGACACACAAATGCTTTCTCACAGGGGTATATGAACCTGTGTAAGTTTTATTACAATGGAGGCATGCAAACTTCGTGGTTCCACCCCCTCTAGCTCCCCCAAGCCTTGTCACATACTTCCACAAAGGTGTTGTGTCTTTTTATTTTTGCCCCTCATCACTCTCAATCTCCTCCTCATCTCCCTCTTCCTCCTCCTCTCCATGGTATGTGCCACTCCCTATCTCTTCCTCCTCATCATTGCCACCACCAAATCTACTTCCCAACACCATCATCATGAGAAGAATCAGAACCAAAAACAAAAACCACATACCCATCATGCTTCTTGATTCAATATGAGAATCACTTCTTGCGGACCTGCAATAGAATGATGGAGAAGAAGAAACTGGAAAGAGTAGGAAAAAAACACAAACAGGATTTAAAATTTTAACACAGTGAAATATTTTTTTCAAAAACAAACAAAAATTGGGTTTTTAGAGCCTACCTCTTTAGCTCTTCAAGGATGGTTGAATGTATCTATGGAAGCCTTCAAGCTTCCTTCCAAGCCCCCACAAATAGAAGCTTTCAATCTCCCCTTCAATCTCCTACAAATTTGCTCTCAAACAACTAGCAAAGCGACTCGAGGCCCTAGCAACATAAATGAAAACAAACAAACGAGGACTAGAATGAGTCCAAATGGAATCCAATAGTGTTTATAAAGGCTAATTGAACCCTAGGCAATCACTAAAAAACAATTTTTTTTGCAAAATTGAGAAAAATAGAAAAAGAATTCCTTAACGCACGGAAACGCTAAGGGAGCATTTTCGGGAGAGTATTTTTTGCTCAGGAGCGTTGAGGAATCGCTCTGGGAGCGTCGCTCCCTCAGCGATTCTATGGATGGCAGGGAGCATTTTTTTCCCTAGGAATCGTGATTCCTAAAAACACTCCCAAGAAGAATCGATGAGGAATCATGATTCCTCATCGATTCCTCCCGGAACGCGAATCGCTCCCTAGCGATCCCCCGCAGCCTTGCTTGGGTGTGTAAATTTTCCTTTAATATTCAAACTAGGGCTAACAGTGCATGCAAATCTCTACTGATAACCACACATGAATATCTTTTACAGTATGCAGCGAAATATAAAACTGAGAAATAAATCACAACATCACATCACAATATTGACACTATTTTTTGGGTATTGAAACCCCCGGAAAAACCCAAGATGGGAAAACAGGTGCAGCAGTCAAATATAGATTTTATTATGAGAAAATATGGTGTTGATTTTGTACCTAGGAAAGTGTTCCTCTAGGTGACTTTGGCCTTGGTCACTTAAAGGGGGAAATAAAGTGACCCTTGCAATAAATGACTTAAGTGGAGCATTTAATGTGACTTTAGAGATTAAAGTCAAGTTTGATAAATTTAAGTGGGTGAGGGAAATTAATTTTTATGAGAAATTAAATGGAGCAGTTATTCTCAACCCTAGATCTAATCTAATCTCAGCCATTGGATTAGATGCTCCCTCACCTACCTAGGGTTTCAAACAAAAGCAAAGGAAAAGGCACATTCACAATTTCATTCTTGAGAGAAGAGTGGAGTGAAGAGAAAAGAAGGGAGAGGGAACGATTTTCGAGGCACCCAGCTGAAGCTTTTACTGTGGGCACGAAAATCAAGACAACATTAAATTGCTTGCACAAATTCCGAGGTTGTACAGCCTTCATTTATTGTAGGCATAGAATTTGAGGAGAGTGCAGGCTTATTGCAGGCACAAAAATCGAGGAAAGTATGGATTATGTACAATACAGATTTTGGGCACAGTTTCCAAGGTAAATTTAAGCTAAGATTTCAAGGAAGATCTTTGGCACATTTCCCAGGACACAGGTTTTGTGGCACAGTTTCGAGGTCATTCGGCTGCATTTAATACAGTCCATACAATACGGTTTGTGACTGTTTTGGCACAGTTTTCGAGGGCAGCATTTGAAGCTCTCAGGCACAGAAATCGAGGACTATTAGTTGTTATTTCTGCACATTTTTCGAGAAGAAATTTGCACGAAAAACGAGGCAGCCTACTGGGTGATTTGCGTTGGTTGAGATAAGTTGTATTTTGACTGTAAAAGACTGTCTAAATTTTTTCTTGAAGAAATAATAAACTCTCTCTCTCTCTGACTGGTTTTCCCCTTGTGGGTTTTTCCAGGGCCATTGGCCAAAAAATTCTAAGTACTGTGTGTTGAATGGCGTGCATTTATTTTATTTTCTGTCCATGAAAAGATTGAAGTTACAACAATGTTTCTATGTCTGAATTTAAAGTTATTCCTAGCCTTTTATTTTTCTGGGTTCGGCAATAAACGGAGACAAATTTTTACATCAAAACCGAAGGCTGTAACTTGTGAAAAACTTACATATGGAACTTTTACAATCACTGCAAATTCACCCAAACCTAGCGAATGCAGTACCCGGCAGAATCACTAGGAAAATCCCAGTTAAACCTCAACACCCTCATGTGTGAATGTACAGCCTAGCTGTACGAAGCTCGATGATCCTGCTGCTCGCTCCTCCGTCTTCTCAGCTAAATCCTCTGGCCGACTTTCTCTCCTTGTCTGCGTCCTGTCTCTATCAGAATACAAGTGTGTGTGTCCTCTCCACCAATTGATCTCTCTTTTATAACTTTAGGTAAAGAAAAAACCCTAATTTCACTTTCACTTTAACTAGTGTTTCACTAAAGTTAATTTAGATCACTTTAATTTAATTTCCAAAGTAAACTTAGGAAAAGTAAACTAAATACAATTGGTTTCCTAATTTAAGTCTTCTGCGTGCAAGAACACATGCATGCAAAAGGACCTTCCTTCTTGTTGCTAGTTTAACACTCCCTCTCAATGAGGAAGAGATTCGGTAGCAACCCCAACATATCCATGAACTTCACAAAACTCTGTCTGCAAAGTGCTTTGGTGAAAATGTCCACCACCTGCTCATCTATCTGTATCTACTGCAACCGAATGGTTCCCCTCTGAACACAATCTCTTAACAAGTGGTACCTTATGTCTATGTGTTTGCTCTGGTCATGGAACACTGGATTCTCAGATAGCCTAATGCCATTCTGATTGTCAAAGTGAACTACTATAGCCTCTACCTCACACTCGAACAACCCTGAAAGTAACTTCCTCAGCCACATACCCTCACAAGCAGCCATGCTGGCTGCCATGTACTCGGCCTCTGCAGAGCTCAATGCAACTGACTTATGCTTCCTGCTGAACCAAGAGACAACTCCTGACCCATTGCTGAAACAACAACCTGAAATACTCTTCCGGTCCTCTAAACATCCTACCCAGTCAGCATCTATGAAACCTGCAAATTGTATACTCCCCATGCGCTCATAAACCAATCCATACTCCATTGTACCTCTGATGTAGCTAAGTATGTGCTCCGCAGCCATCCAATGCACTCTCTAAGGGTCCACCATGAATTGACTCAAAGAGTTGACTACAAAGCTGATGTCTGGTCGAGTGTTGACCAGATACAAAAGCAATCTGATAAGTTGACGATACAAGGTAGGATCAAATCCATCTGATCCCGATGCATCAATCTTTCTCCAGTTAGAAACTAGAGGTATGGCCATAGGCTTGCAATCCTCCATCCTGAATCTCTTCAAGATCTCTACTGCATACTTCCCCTCTCCAATGAAGAGGCATCCATCTCTCTGCCAAACCTCCAAGCACAAAAAGTAATGCATCAACCCGAGGTATTTCATCTTAAACTCCACTGCGAGGTTCGACTTCCAGTCTCCAATCAGCCTCTCATCTCCTATCAAAAAGAGATCATCCACATATAAGACCAGTATGAGAGGCACCTCACCTGTCAAGAAGTACAGGTTGTAGTCAGCGTCACTCTACTAAAATCTCATCTCTCGTAGATAGTTGTCAATCCTCAAGTACCATGCTCGAGGTTCCTGCTTGATCCCGTAAAGAGATCGATGCAGTCTGCATATATGTGTCTCCTTGTTCTCGACATCAAACCCCTCTGGTTGCTTAATATACACCTCCTCCTCTATCACTCCGTTGAGGACGGTAGTCTTGACATCCATCTAATGGACACGCCAACCCATCTCATCTGCTAGTGAGAGAATGGTCCGAATGGAAGAATATGTGCCAACAGGGGCGAAGGTCTCCTCATAATCAATGCCCTCCTTCTGTGAAAACCCTTTAGCCACAAAGTGTGCCTTGTACTTCTCCACACTTTCGTCTCCTGCATGCTTCACCTTGTAGATCCCACCACCTTTTTCCCTTGTGGCCTCTGCACAACCTCCCATACCTGGTTTTTCATAATGGAGTCATACTCCTCAACCATAGCCTCCTACCACACATAATGTTGTGCAGCCTCCCCGAAGCTGGAAGGTTCAGAGTTAATCAACTCTGTTATCAACTTATCAGTGCCATGTAACTAAGCCTCTCTTGTGATACACTCTGTCTAAAAGATCTTTGTGGAGGATCAACCTGCCTGGAATCTTGTACTGTGGACCTAAACCACTTAGGCCTTGACCTAGTGTCAACCTGTTGCAGTTGTTGGATATCTGTCTCCTGTTGTAGCTCATCCTCAATGACTATAGGATCATGTCCACCTGACTCCCTCTGACCACCAAAACATGTGCTCTGTGTCTATACCTATAGCTGTACATCTGGCTCCTCCAACTTGACTCCTGACTCCTGTGCTGGCTATTGCTCTACTAGTAAGTACAGAGATCTCCGCAAGGCCCTGTCCTCATCGAACTGGCCATCCCTGCTCACAATGATCCTCCTGCGAGCAAGAATGTAAACTTTATATGCCTTCGAAATCTCACTGTAACCAACAAGTAACCCCTTCTTTCCAGAAGGGTCCAGCTTCTTCCTATTGTCAGCATGAACATGACAATAGCAGACACTGTCGAATATGCGAATGTGACTCACATCTGGCCTAGTGCCTGTGAAGACCTCCTTCGGTGTCTTCCTCCCCAAAACTATGTTGTTGGGACACCTGTTCTGAATGTATACTACAGTCCTATATGCCTCGACCCAAAGGAATAGTGGTAATCCTTAATCAAATAACATGGCCTTAGCTGCTCCAACCATTGTCCTGTTCTTCCGCTCTACAACTCCATTCTGTTGTGGGGTATGGGGCACAGTGTGCTCCTTCTTGATCCCCTCTGCCGAACAATACTCCATGAACTCATTGGAGGTGTACTCACCCCCATTGTCTGTTCTCAACACCCGAATCTTCTTTCATGTTTGGTTCTCCACAAGAGTCTTGAACTCTCGGAACCTCTCTAAGACCTCTGACTTGGCCTTCAGGAAATAGATCCAAGTTTTCTTGGAATACTCATCAAGGAAGTTTACGCAGTAACTGTAACCACTGAACGAATGGACACTCATAGGTCTGCATACATCTGAATGCACCAAGTCCAAGGGATCCTTAGACTTGTGCTCACTCTGTGGGAAAGGATTCCTGATGTTCTTCCCCAAGGCAAAACCCTTGCAGTGGTTATGCTTTTCCTCCTATACCTGAGGAACTCCAATGACTGCCTGTCTCAAATGCTTCAGTGCACCATGGTGTAAGTGTGCCATCCTCCTATGCCAAACCTCACCCTGACTGTTGTTGTTGCTGCGGACTAGAGCCTTTGCAGGCTCAAAGTGTAATCTGTACACTTTCCCGCTCCTGCCAATCACCCGATCCAAGCTCCTATCTGATCCCTTGGGCCTGATATACACTCTATGGTCACGGAACTTCACCTGATATCCCTTGTCCTCCAGAGTGGAGACTGATATAAGGTTCTTGGTCAGTCCTAGAACATATAACACATCAGCAAAACTAAGGAGCTTTCTAAACTCCCTCTAAAATGGAACAGTGCCAACTCCCTGCGCCTGATACCGCGCATCATCACCCAGCTCAACGTGGATTCCTGTTCCACCCTCCTGCAAGTCTCTAAAGAATCTCTTCTGTCCATTCATGTGACTAGATGCTCCACTGTTGATGTACCATAATTTGCTCCCTGTGGTGCTTGCCATGCAAGCTATCAAGCAGAACTCTTCATCTAAGTTCCTGATAAACTCATCCACCTCTGCAGATCCAGCCATCTAAGTGTTACTCTTATTCTTCTTGTCTGGGCACTGGGAGGCAAAGTGTCCCTGCTTGTGGGAGATAAAACACTTTACCTTTGACACGTCAAGGTTCTTCTTACCATCCGTCTTCCTCTTTGCCTTCCCCTTACTCTTCCCTACAAGGGCTAGAGCCTCCTCATCCACAATCTGTGGGGCACTGCTAGATGAGCCTTATCCTTGACCCATGCGAGTCTCCTCCTACACAAAGTCATCCCATAGTCTCTTCCAATCAAGGAGCTTCTCATTGCCACAACACCTTTGACAAAGGTGTCCCATGGCTTAGAGAAGCCAATGAGGGCTATCCGAACTAGCTCCTCATCCACTGTCTTAGAGCCAACAACTCCAAGCTCATCCCTGATCTGTGTGAGCCTCGTGAGATAAGGCATCACTCATTCTCCCTTTGCCATCTTGGTGTTGTGCATCCTCTCTTGCAACAGCATCTTCTGGTTCTCGTTCTTGCTTTGGTACAGACTCTACAAACCTGTCCACATCTCTGGTGCGGTCTTCTTACCAGAAAGGTGAGGAACTATATGGTCTATCACTCCATCCATGAAAATCAGCATGGCTCTGGAATCAATCTTCTTCCAAGCTGCTTGATCTGTCAGATCTATGGGTGCAACCTTCGTGGAGTCAATGTGCTCCTCTGCATCACTGACGTCTAGGATCATTATGATCCTTTCTTTCCATGTAGGAAAGTTCTGAGCACCCTGGAGTCTATCCTCAACTCTCAACTGCACAACGATAGTGAAGTGTTACCTGTCAAACCCTAGATCTCCAATCTAAGTTTGTGTCTTCAATAGATCTACGCTTGATCTATCACTGTCGCTGCAAATCTCTCAGCGTTAGCTCACCAGAGCTCTGATACCATGTAAATTTTCCTTTAATATTCAAACTAGGGCGAACAGTGCATGCAAATCTCTATTGATAACCACACATGAATATCTTTTACATTATGCAACGGAATATAAAACTGAGAAATAAATCACAACATCGCATCAGAATATTGACACTATTATTTTGGGTATGGAAACCCTCGAAAAAACCCAAGATGGTAAAACTGGTGCAGCAGTCAGATATAGATTTTATTATGAAAAAATATGGAACTTTTACAATCACTACAAATTCACCCAAACCTGGCGAATGCAGTACCCAGCAGAATCACTGGGCAAATCCCAGCTAAACATCAACACCCTTGTAGTATCCCAAATACTGATATTCTACTGATAGTGTGTATAATGCTGACTCATACACTCAATCTTGTGCAAAAATACGGAATAATTGTGCATGCAAACTTGCCATGCAAAAATACCCTAAAATATAGCAGAATTAGGGCGAGGGTTTGCAGAAAGGAATTTAACACTTACCCACTGATAACTCGGCTAACAATACTCCTAAGATAGGTTGCATGCATAAAGTGTCGAATAGGTGAAGTAATGGTGCTACCTTCCTCTAGTTGACGGCCAGCTACACATGTGTGCCCTCGTCAGATTGAAGGTGACGTTTTTGGAGAAGGGATGGTCAGATGCTACTGAAACTTTGTGGACTTGTCCGTCTTCTGCTACAGATGAGGTGGACTGTTACATGCAAAGGTTTGGCTGCCTCTAAGTGCAATAGCGAATTAATTGGTTTGTTGTTCTGCTGCTCACGCCCCCCAACCTCTTTGTTTTGCTGATAATTGCTCCAGATGAGCAAACTGATGGCCGATAGTCACTCTATGTCGTGGAATAAACCTACCGAGAAAGAGGAAGCTAACATGCGGAGGAAAGACTGGGTTTTATGGTCCCAGCAAATCCTTCTGAGCTTTCCCAGCTATTTCCAGCTGCAAAACGTGGGTCTACAAATAATCCTCCCGAGTGTGTTGGATTCCTGGATACTGATGTATACGATGATTGTCGTTGATAAACCTGGACGGTCTATCCTAAAGAGACTAAGGCAGATATTTCCCTGCTGAACCCTCGTTAGCTGAAGACGTTGTCTTCAACCCCAATTGTCGCGGCTGCACGCTGTGCTGCTGCTCAAAAAGCTCTAAATCAATCAACAATAATAATGGATAACTCCTTTAGTCCAATAATCCTTCTTAAATAGATAATCATCTGCTTTTAGAATCCTTCTTAAATAGATAATCATGTGCTTTTAGGGTTTGCATGTCACTTTTAGGGTCTATGCTTCACTTTTGCATGCATGCAATTCTAATTTGATGTTGACTTTAACACTAAAGAAATAAGGCCTGCATGCTCTGCATGCTTTAGGATATGAACTCTGATGGCCTTCTTACTACACTGATGACTTAAAAATACTAAATTGATGTACCTTTCTGCTCCTAGTGCTATCAGTCCTCAGTTATTCCCTTTTCTTTAAGACCCGCTCGAGCCAATGGGAATAAGATAGGTTAACGGGTGTTCTCAGGGTGGTTTAGTTGGAAGAGGACATTAGAATCCTCCCCGCTCGAAATTGCTTGTCCTCAAGCAATCTTCGACCAATATACAGAATCATCTGTCCCTGTCTCTTATTGTCCATTTTTATCAACCAGTTTATTCCGCTGCTAGGTGGCTCTTCTTTTCCTTCGATTTTGTGTTTCTTTTCACCCATGCTCTCTATTCCATCCTTGTATCTTCTGGGGTACATGTGAGGATTAAACATGCTAGATTTGGCTCCTTGTCCAAATTCCCTAGGGCTCATCCTACCTTTGTCTGGAGGTCTAACAAGAAAGCCCTTCGCATACCACTGTTCCTTCCTTGAAGTCTTCTGTGATGGAGTTGACCATTTTCTCGTGCGAGTCTTGTCCCCATGCCCGAATATGGTGGTCATCCCCTTTGTTGTGGATGACCCTGAAGCTTCATTGGGCATTCCCCTTAGACCTACCATTTTCCCATCCGGTGCCAAGAACTCCATCTCTAATGTTTGGTAATTGGTTTAGTATTTCCCAATTGAGTCCAGCCATTCTACTCCCAAAACAATGCTCGTGTCCGGCACATCTACCACATAAAAGTCATCCACCAATGTATAATTCCCAAGTTGTACCTATAACTGAGGTATCCTCTGTGTGCACTTCATCCTGTGATTGCCAGCAATGACAACGGTAAAGCCCTCAAAGTCCTTGGTTGGAAATTTTTCCTCTCTACTCAAGAGGCATCTATAAAGTTGTGTGTGGGTGGCCCCACCATCAATCAAAGCAATGACACGGTGTCCCTGGATACTTCCCCTAATCCTGATGGTATGGAAGGTGGGGACTCCTGTGAGGGTAGCAATAGTGGCTCTCTGTGGCAATTGTTCAAATTTTTGTACTGTGTAGTTCGCCATCTAGTTTCTGATCCGACTCATCTTCCTCACTGCTATCTGTAAGTACCTCAATGAGGTGTACCTTCTCTTTACCCATACATCTGTCGCCGGGTACCCAAGGTTCTTTGCAATTAAAACATAAATTCTTCCTTCTCAAATCTCATCGTGTGTCCTCGTTCAACCATTCCCTCTATGGGATTATCCTTTCCCTGTTTTCTGGAAGATTGGTAGATTTTTCCTTGCTTTTCAAGAGATTGGTAGGTTTTTATGGCGGCTTGTTCTTTGGGACAGAATCTTGTAGGTCCAGAGTCCTACTGATAGCATATTGCAAAGTAATTGGCCTGTAAGCTTTCACCCATCCGCGAAGTGGCTCGAATAGTGCCTCCGTAAATAGCATAATCAATCGGCTCTGTGATATGTCAGATACCATAGCTACAACTCTCTGGAATTCGGATATGAATGTCTCTGCACTGCTTGTCTGCTTGAGCTAAGCAAGATCCCTGAAATGAATCTCTGGGTCCTTCTTATCAAAGCGCTCCATAAGCCTCTGTGTGAAGTCACTATAGGAAGTGATAGTGTTGTGACCCAATGTCACCAGTCCGTGGTACCACCACTCATGTGCTTCCCCGTCTAGATGTAAAGTAGCCAATTTGATTGCATCTGTCTCTGTCATGGGGTTAAGTCGAAAGTAGGCGTCTAACTTCTGTAACCAAATCTTGGTTGAACAACTAGATGTCCCATCAAAATTGGGAATAGTTAGTCTCCCCAATGTGCGTTTCAATTCAAAATTCTGATTGAATACTCTATTGAACCCTCTTGGCCTACTCCTGCTTTTCATGTTGCAAAAATCTGAGAAAGTCATGGCTGAATGGAACTCATCCCCCAAATCCCTATATTCTTGTAAGTAGGCTCCAAATGGTTCACTAGGTTCTACTAGCATGACTGGTCTTGCTACCGTATCTGCCAAGAAGTGAGGCATAGTAGGCCTGCTGGAAGGTCTGTTATATATGTGGGGTGTGTTTTGCATATTGGTGTATGCATGCTTCCCACTACTATTTGTAGACCCTCTATCTACTAGTGAGAGAGGTACCCTGCTATGCCCTGGTTTTGGTTTCGTCGCCAACCTGTTTATTGCATTCACCAAGCTACGAAACTCCATCCTGTCTTCGTCCTCTCCTATTCCTTTCCCTCTGTCAAAGTGTATACCTTTTGGGTCCATGTCTGAGTTGGTATCTTCTAGTTGGATATCCTCAAATTACTCTGTGTACCTACTCTTCCTTCTGCTATAGGTTACAAAAGTGTCTTCTTCTATATTCATTTACTTCTCATGTTCAAGCCCACAACTGGCAAGGAACATGCTCTGATACCAATGTAATATCCCAAATATTGATATTCTACTGATACTATGTATAATGCTGACTCATACACTCAATCTTGTGCAAAAATACGGAATAACTGTGCATGCAAACTTGCCATGCAAAAATACCCCAAAATATAGCAAAATTAGGGCTAGGGTTTGCAGAAAGGAATTTAACACTTGCCACTGATAACTCGGCTGATAATACTCCTGAGATAGGCTGCATGCATAAAGTGTTGAATAGCTGAAGTAATGGTGCTACCTTCCTCTAGTTGACGCCCAGTTGCACACGTGTGCCATCCTCAGACTGAAGGTGACGTTTTTGGAGAAGGGATGGTCAGATGTTGCTGAAACTTTGTGGACTTGTCGGTCTTCTGCTGCGGGAAAGATGGACTGTCGCATGCAAAGGTTTGGTTGCCTCTAAGTGCCCTAGCGAATTGGTTTGTTGTCTTGCTGCTCACGCCCCCCAACCTCTTTGTTTTGTTGATAATTGCTCCAGATGAGCAAACTGATGGCCGATAGTCACTCTATGACGTGGAAAAAGCCTGCCAAGAAAGAGGAAGCTAACATGCGGAGGAAAGACTGGGTTTTATGGTCCCAGCGAATCCTTCTAAGGTTTCCCAGCTATTTCCAGCCGCAAAACGTGGGTCTACAAATAATCCTCCTGAGTGTGCTGGATCCATGGATACTGATGTATACGATGACTGTCGTTGATAAACCTGGAAGGTCTATCCTAAAGATACTATGGCATATATTTCACTGTCAAACCCTCATTAGCTGAAGACACCGTCTTCAACCCCAATTGTCGCGGTTGCACGCTGTGTTGCTGCTCAAAAAGCTCTAAATCAATCAACAATAATAATGGATAACTCCTTTAGTCCAATAACCCTTCTTAAATAGATCATCATGTGCTTTTAGGGTTTGAATGTCACTTTTAGGGTTTATGCTTCACTTTTGCATGCATGTAATTCTAATTTGATGTTGACTTCAACACTAAAAAAATAAGACCTGCATGCTTTAGGATATGGACTCTGATGGCCTTCTTACTACACTGATGACTTTATAATACTGAATTGATGTACCTTTCTGCTCCTAGCGCTATTAGTCCTCAGTTATTCTTTTTTCTTTAAGACCCGCTCGAACCTATGGGAATAAGATAGGTTAACAAGTGTTCTCAGGGGGGTTTAGTTGGAAGAGGACATTACAACCCTCCTGTGTGAGTGTATGGCCCAGCTATACGAAGCTCAGTGGTCCTGCTGCTCACTTCTCCATTTTCTCAGCTAAATCCTCTGTCTGACTTTCTCTCCCTGTCTATATCCTGTCTCTGTCAAAATACAAGTGTGCGTCCTCTCCGCCAATTGATCTCTCTTTTATAACTTTAGGTAAAGCGAAAACCCTAATTTCACTTTCACTTTTACTAGTGTTTCACTAAAGTTAATTTAAATCACTTTAATTTAATTTCCAAAGTAAACTTAGGAAAAGTAAATTAAATACAATTGGTTTCCTAATTTAAGTCTTATGCATGCATGCAGGAACACCTTTCCTTGTTGCTGCTAGTTTAACAGGGTGGGGGGGAGCAGCATGAGGAAAATGGGAAGGCAGACAGATCCTTATGAAATTTTTATTTCTGTTAGGCACAATTGCAGTCCTTGAAGGACAGCTGTCACCTTCATAACAATTATGTCCCACATATTAAGATTTTAAGAGTTACAACTAGTCATCTGCCGATACAGAAGTTCTGTTTTTGTATCCAAACAACAATGTATCCATTAAAGCAGTACTGATTATCAATTATTTAAGACAAGTTAGTCGCAAAATCTGAACATCAGACCCTTTAGCAGACCAGCAACAGCAGTATGTTAGGCATTTGATCTTGCAAAATATTTTTAATAGATTTATATTTACCAACCAAAAAAAGGCTTGCAGATCAGAGAAACCAGCCAAAAAAACTAATTTGCACGTAACAAGGAAATGGGACGAAACGGGGAAACTTTGAAAATAAGGAAACACGACCCCAAAAAATTCTGGAAACAGGGAAACGTGATATATATTCCAATATAGGCAATGATTCATCAACATGTATGAGTCATGATTTATATTTCACATTCATTTTTTTAAATGTTCTTGCTAATATATATATATATATATATATATATATATTCACATTCATTTTTTTAAATGTTCTTGCTAATATATATAAGCAAGAGAACTTTAAAAAATGAATATGAAATATAAATCATGAATCATACATGTCGACAAATCATTGCCTGTATTAGGATCATATTCATCAATAGCACCCTATGCCTCCCTCCTCTAGGCTCTAGCCCTTGCCACTATCTCGAATTTCAAAGTTGATCCTCCAAGGACATTAGTCAACAGCTCAACAACCTACAATTTTGATGAAACTTCCTAATCCAATCGTTAAAATAAGGTAGAAAAAGCTTCCCATGCTCAATAAGTGATTTTGTTGGAGTGAAGAGTACATTTTTATTAATGTCATGACAAAGGAGTTCAACAATCAACACCACCAACCAATGTTTTAAAACTCGGACTCAGACTCGGAATCGGTCAAGGGTCAACTCGGACTCGGATTCGGAATCGGTAATGACTCGGCTGATTTGAATTTAATGACTCGGATTACTCAAAAAATACATAAAATAATAATTTTAAAGAAAAATAATATTTTAAAGATTTTAATCCATGCTTGCAAAGCATTAGAGACAAAATATCCAACGTCTACTCATGCATAAACCATATAAGTGTGAATATAACAAAATGGCATTGAATGTACTGTGCAATACATATCTAGAACAAAAAACATAATCAATGAGGCCTAAATGGCTTGTGGAGTCCAAAAAACAACATGCTATGATGCCACTACATCATATGTCAATGATCATACATCTCTTTTTGCTTAGCCTTCTCTTCAAATTCATCAAACTGTTGTTGCAACTTGAACATAATCTCACCAATAAACTCTAAATCAGCTTCCCATGGGGCAATATTTCCTCTAACAACAGCCAACTGTTGTTTAAATCTATTAATGCCCCCTCTTTTAATCCATGTCTTGCAACACTTGCAATACTTTTTCCCTTCAATGACATCATCATAGATCCATGCCTGATCTTTTCCTTTTGGGACCAATCTAGAATCTAAATGCAAAGCAAGTCTAAACATGCAAAGAAAAAAAAAAAAAATCTTATTATTTTGGCAGCAAACAATAGAAAAGAAAACTGATATTTGTCAATTTAATGAGAAAAAAGAAACAATGGCTAGCTGGAAGCTAACATACATCTAGGTAACAGAAAACCGGTCTCCAACAGTCCAACTCCTGCAATCATGTTGATTGTTCTTCACTGTTGGACGCTCCTCTAATTCTCCATGAATCCAAACAACAATAATGCCAAATGCTCACAAACATCTTACAGCAGAAGTGTGAGGCAAATAGAAAGGCAGGGGGTCATCTTATGGCCTCAGGTTATGGTTAGAATAAAAAAAATCTTTAAAATAAAAAATAAACATGTTATTTTAGAGTCTGCATTCTTGTGGGTGTCTGCCACAGCTGACTCGGCTGACTCGGGTTGCAACTCGGTCAACTCGGCCAACTCGGACCCTAACTCGGCCGACTCGGACCCAACTCGGCCGACTCAGACCCAACTCGGCCGACTAAGTATAAAATCGGCCACCCGAGCCGAGTTGCAGGCCGAGTCAGCTCGGCCAACTCGGCCAACTCGGACTCGGACTCGGCTGGTTTTTAAAACACTGCCACCAACATCACGGTACATATAGGGTTTGATGTGCTTGATTAAATGCCATTTCTGTACCCTCATACATGATAGAATCTGGTGGAAACTTTGCAATTCTGAAGTCTTGAAAACTATTAAGTCTGCAGAATTCTGAATGGGATCTAAAATTCTGCTTTTTGCATTGAAGTCTGATGAGGTTGGACCCACTCTCAAACATCCTGAAACAATTAATGGTAATGTTAAAAATTTAAGTAAAAATGACATTCTCCTTATCTTTTATTTTCCTTCCTTTATCGACAAGGAGAATGTCACTTTTACTTAAAGAATTTAACATTACCATTAATATTACTTTTGGTATGTAGTGCCTACACTCTTGAATATTGCCTACAGCAATTTTGTGTTTGCAGATCTGAAATTTTGTGAGGTGTTTCATAAGGTTTCAGATTCAGCGGTAAGGCTGAAGATCTACGAGTGCAGATCCAATGTCATGAGGTAAAATTTTAACAAAAATTGCGCTGCTTCTCTAGCATTGTTTCTTGCTTCAACTGCAGGTTCACATTAACTGATTCCAAAATAGTTTAACACTACATGAACAACATATCAAAGCACCGCTAAAGACTCCACAAGGAGATAAGTGATAGATCTTCCTATTAGCATCAGCATCACAAGGTAAAGCATTCAGCAGATGTCAAAACGCTACCTTGATCTCAATTTCATTGATGCTGGAATATGTTTCCACTTTCTAAACCATTTTGTTTCCCTCGTATTTTGTTTCCCTAAACAACATTAACAGCGGCACTGTGAAGCCACATATAAAGAGAAATTAAACTTTTAACCTCGCTTTTCGTCCTTGCCACTACACTAATGATATTGTATACTTCCAGTTATACCCGAGAGCAATCAATAGTTTTAAAATGAACATACAAGTGTCCCTACTACATATTCAGATGTTGTGTACTGCATCCATGCCAGTCAAGATCAAGACAACTAGCATTGCATTTTGAATTTCTCAATAAAAATTTTAAGGGAGAGAAGTGAAAGTCACACCTGATCTCTCCAGTGAAGGCACCTCCTTTCCTTACCCAACAATTCTGTGCTGCAACTGCAAAATCAGAGCGTAGCAAGGCCTTCACTGTTGGAAGAAACACAAACGGAGGGCTAACAACAACCTCTGCATAAAACAAAGTGAGTCAGAGACAATCACTTGTGTTGTTCATGGCACATCAAATATTATGATCCTCCCATCCATAGAATGGCACATTAAACATTGGCGGGCGGGGGATTAAATAAAAAATAAAGAGAAAGATATCGAAAATTTAAACAAATTAGTATTGTTACTATTGTATAAATTTTGTGTACAGTAAAATGGGGGGAATTCAAATAAAAATAAAGAGAAAGATGGAAAATTTAAACAAATTATTAGTACTATACAAACTTTGTGTACAGTTAAAAATTCATTAATTGTAATCAAAATCACATATATCGTGTGGGCGAATATATTTGCCTAGGAACAAGAATGTAACTTATCGGCAAATGTCGTGAAACCTATAAAAAATAAAAAATAACCATATTTTTCAATTTTTTAACATCTAAAGCAACAACATCAAATAAACACGTTGCTACATAAATATGAAAATACAACTAATATAGCCCAAAGGGGTTGGATCCATTGGTGAATAGCAAGGAGTTTTTCACCAGTGGGCAAGGTTCAATTCTAATGAGGGCCGGACCTAGAGCCATGAGGGAACCTTGAGGTAGTGGTCGAATGTGTGGTTCCACCCAAAGAGATTTGTATTAAATGATCTCTCATGACCCGTGGACACATAAGTGGATCAAAGCCCACCCCCATGCCCTCCTAACATTTTATGTCAATTCTCGCTAGCTCATCCGATTAAGGTGTGGGTCTCGTCAACAGGGCGACGCGGGTTCAATTCCCCTTTGGGGAGAGCTAGTTAGGAGGACACATAAAAAAATTCCAGCCATGCTAAGGGTTGGTGTGGCCAAGGCCAGGTGCAATCCCCAGGTGACTTTGACAGGTTAGATGCCCCTGGGTTGTGGTTGTTAACCAAGGGTTCATTGCTACCGGCCCCAAGTGATAGGCAATCGAACAAACAAAGAAAAAATGGAAACTACAACTAATATATAAGATGCATAAGATGTCAAATGGTGGATCATGATCACATATCAACAACAAACTGAAAATACTGAAATATGTTCCCAATAGAATGATAAAAAATTACATCAAATGATCAAAATAAATGTATCTCATGAGATGAGTCATTGTGACTTATGAAGCATCTAGATGCTACATGGTACAATGATAAATAATAGGAATCATCGATCTCGTCTACCCCTTTTACATGCAAGGGGCACAACACTTCGTTTGGAAGCAATAAATGGTCTTGTAGGTGCTCTAGATGAGCCTCGGTTGGAACTGGAAGCTTCAACTACTCAGGGTATGGTGGACGGTGGTGGGGTTGAGGTGGGAGCCAATGTGAGTTGTTT
>LPNX010883538.1:478254-512549 GCA_001517045.1 Pseudotsuga menziesii | reverse complement strand
CCCCCCCCCCCTCTAGACTCTCGCCCTTGCATCTACAACGAATCTCGAAGTTGATCCTCCAAGGACATCAGTCAACAGACTCAACACCCTACAATTTTGATGAAACTTTATAATCCAATCGTTACAATAAGGTAGAAAAGCTTCCCATGCTTAATAAGTGATTTTGCTCAAGTGAAGGATACATTTTTATCAAGGTCATAATAGAGAAGTTCAACAATCAACACCACCAAACATCAAGGTACATATAGGGGTTGATGTGTTGATTAAATGCCAGTCCCGTACCTCATACATGATAGAATCTAGTGGAAACGTTGCAGTCCTATAATCCTGAAGACTATTAAGTTTGTTGAGCTTTGAAAGGTATCTAAAATTCTACTTTTGCATATGGAGTCCAATGACGTTAGAACCACTCTCAAACATCCTGAAACAATTAATGGTAATGTTAAAAATAAAGTAAAAGGATAGATAATGAAAGATAAGGAGAATGTCACTTTTACTTTTAAGAATTTAATATTACGATTTATTAGTGAAGTGAACCCATTGGTTCCATTCCAATTCTAATAACACTACCAAAAATCTAACCCACAACTTTATTTTCCAAATTCCATGCATTTTGTTAGCAAAGGAATATTTTCCAAAATCTCGCAATATATTCCCAATATATCGCGACACATTCAATATATCGCAATATATTGAAATTGTCATATATGTTGCGATTTTTTAGGGGCAATATATCTCCAAGGAGATGACTCGCAATATATCGCAATATGGGCAATATATCACCAATATATGTAACTATGACTCTAATAGCTTTCAATTTAAAGAAATGCTAGAAATGGTATGGCAACAATCATAGCAAATCATATATTAATGGTCTTGGGCCTATCCTACACACTTCACTTACACGTTTAGCAACTAGCTACCAAATCTAGAGACACCAAATTGATGTTTGTTATAGTTTAAAACATACTTACAAATATAATACGGTTGATTTAACTTGCATTGTAAATGTCACATCAAACAAACTGATCCTCAGGAAGGGGGTTTGGGAGCAAATAAAAAATAAAGACAAAGATATGGAAAATTAAACATATTGTTAGTACTATATAAACTGTGTCAATAAAATAAATTCATTAACTCTAATGGCTTTCACTTTGAATCAACACTATAAATAGGATGGAAACAATCATAGCAAAGCATAACCTGCTAGTATTAGGCCTACCCCACATGCTTGGCACACACATTTAGTAGCTAACGAGCAAATCTAGAGACTCCAAATTTATGGCTATTATCGTTCAAGATGTACTTTACAGATATATCATGGTTGATTTCAAACAACCATACTATATCTCTAAACTATGATGATGCTCGTGGTTATTTGTTGCAGGCCACAAGATTGCAAGGGAGAATCAAAGGTATGCCCTTGTCTAGTAATAATCAACTTCTTAATGGCCACTTCATCGACAATCCAACTCAAACACCATAATTGACTTGGAAATCTGTAGAGGGCACTGTTTTATGCTTGTACTTGTTTACAGAAACTATTGGGGCGGTTGTTAGTGAGGGGAAAACAAGGGCCTTTCTTGCTGGCAAGGTTGAACCTCCACATTGGTTGGCCACTGAACCAATAATGGAAGTTTATTAAACCATGTGAGATCATTTGGTAGGTTTCTCTTGTTGATCAGTGGACAGTGGATCATGGCCAAAGTTTGAACACGAAACTTCAAGCTTGGAATCATCTCAATCTTCCTCTTGCAAGGAAGGTTATGATTATGGACAATATATTAGCAGCGAGGCACATCTATTAAGCTTTGTCTTTTTCCTTCTCAAGCAACTTACAAGCAGTTACAGAGTTTCGTCTAAAGTTTTCTTTGGGGCAAACAATGGGAAAAAAATATTTCTTTGGTTGTTTGGGATGTTTACACACTAACAAGGGATTAAGAGAACTCTAGCCTACCTAACATAAGAGCTAAAACAGGCAGTTCTTGTTGGCAAATGAATAGTTCACGCAGTAGAGGTGAATGCTCCTTGGCAACTTTTAGTTCGACATCGCATTCAATAGACCCCCAATACATTTAGGGTATTAAAGGTCCCTTTCAGACTGTGTGACATAAATGGGAATACTCAAACTTTTGTAACTTCAATTTCTGACCTAATCAAGAGGGTGTGGGTTGCAGCAGGATGTTTATGGTTGGGTTAATTAGCAATTTGCGAGATGACAAGATCTTTGGGACTTGGCATCACCATTGATTTGGACAGTTTTGTCACTCAGTGATCTAATTGGTCTTTCACCTAGGTTTGTTTGTAAAAGATTGGTTAGGAAGGGTCTCTTCCTAAGTTACCAAGGTACCCAAACCCGTACCGAGTACTTGGGTACTCGTAGGGTACGTCTCCTGCCGTACCCCATACTGGGTCCACGTACCTAAGACTCCGTTATAAAAAAAGGGGTACTTATAGGCAAAATGGTACGCCGTACCCCCTGTTTGGGTACTCCAGGGGTACGACCGACTCAATAAAATGCAATTCAATGGGGAAAATGTAATGACCCCCCACCAAATCTGAACTAATTTTTTGCTAACTACGTATGGAGTCTGGTTCAAGACTTATGTCAAACACTTTGCAACACTGTTCAAATTCCACTGAATATTGTCCAAATCTAGTATATTGATTTTACATTGATTTACAATGAATGTTTTTATGGTTTTGTGTTCAGCACTCATGGAACATAATTTGACTACCAAATGTGCACATAAAAAATATACATATGTATTTAATATTGAGAAATACACTCACATCAACGCAAGAATATATTTGGCAATTTTCAAATTTTTATTGCCTGTAACAGCAGTACAAATAGGTGTTTAAAATAAGATTTCAAGTGTACTTTCATGTCTGAGTTTGATTCTCTGTTACAGCTTCTTGGTACAATGATTTATCAAATTTTATGTAATTTCCAGTCTTCTAATTGATATCTACAGAGTCTATGATTTATCAAATTTTATGTCTCAAATTTTCAAACTGAATCTTCACTGTTCAAATAATCATCGAATTTATAATTATGAATCATGATTCATAATTTATGAAGAAATCTATATGCATGTATGATGTGACTCTGACATATATATATATATATATATATATATATATATATATATATACAGTACCCCCGACGTCCCCAAGTACCCTTTTTCAAAAGTGGCGTACCCGTACCCGTACCCATACTCGTCCCCGTACCCGTACCCAAGTTTCCTGGTAACTTAGGTCTCTTCATTTGGAAGGATTTGTGGAATTATGATGCCTACAATGGTACACCTTGCATGTTAATCAAGCTCAAAAGCTCACTTGTTCAAAGAAAGTAGTTTTAGAGGGACTATCACATGATTCACAAGAATCAACTTTGTAAAACACAATTATATGGGTAAAGCTTGGTCTAAAGGGGTTGGCAATGGAGGAATGGGAAGCGCTTTTACATTTATGTGACCAAGGACCTTTATGATATGAAGCGCTTTTACATTTATGTAACTCATCATCATCCTCGTCCTCAAGGATACATGCATAACACAAACCTTGGCACCATAAGAGCAATTGATCCAAGAACACCCAAGATCTCTCTCTCTCTCTCTCTCTCTCTCTCTCTCTCTCTCTCTCTCTCTCTCACACACACACACACACGCACATTTTCACCCAGAGTTTCATCATGAACCCTACCTAATGTCTTGTCTTGCTCCCTATAAACCCTCCCCCCCCTTCTCACACCCGCCCCCAAAAAACGATTTCCTCATGAACCCTAATGTCTTACTCCCTACAAGACATCTCCAAGACAAATAACTATAAAGATAGTGTACAATGATGATAACAAATATTAGATCTCTCTCCTCTATTAGGTGATGGAGGCTAACATAAAATAAGGACATGTCCATAAAAGTAACCAACTAGACAACCCCACATGGAACGCTCTACAATACAAGTTAATACATGTGTCAAACTAGGGTTTATCCAAACCCCAAGGTGAAACACCCTCTAAGCATAATCATCCTTGGGCTCAATGCACCTACTCCAAGATGTTGAACTCTCCAATAGGTTGTTATTCCAAAACTCGCTCTTGCACAATGGTTTGCTATCCAAGTGTCCTCATAAAAGGTGTTTCTCTAATTGTGTGCTACATGTCCTCTCATGTGCAATTGTGCCCAATACTTCTCTTATGTGTGCCATTGTGGTCAATAACCTCCAATGCTCCTCCTCAACACGTGTCCTCCAATGCTCCTCCTCAACACGTGTCCTCCAATGCTCCTCCTCAACACGTGTCCTTGTCCATCACCAACCTCCATGAAGTATGCTCCTCAACTAAAGCATCCTAAAGTCTCGTGTCCAACCTCCAAGATGTATATAACATGGTCCCAAGATCCTAGAGCTATGTGCCTTCCTGCAAAGTGCCTAGATCTCCTCCTAGGTAGGTACCTCCCCTAATCGAGCAACCAACTCCCCTATTGTGTGCACCGAATGGGTTAGTCTAAGTCATCATACCAATTAGGGTAACAACCTCCTAGGTAAGGGTGCCACGCTAGTACTCTAACCAAGGTCAAGCATCCCACCCAAAATAAGCCATACATATATCTATGAAGTATCGCCAAGGGGCTAGGAGATATAGCGCTCTCCTAGCAAGGTGAAGACACTTTTGGAGTGACCCTAAAAGCTAACATCTCTTTTAGATTTTATCCAAAAGCTCCATTTATCCAACAGTGAAACCATGTTGATATAGGTACTATGGTGTTTTGGGGAGGTCCTATCTTCATATGGCCCGCGTTCAATAATAAGGGGAGACAATGCTACCTATTGCTTTCTCTTCCTGGCCTCCTATCCATACTCAAGGAGGATGTTGTGCATAGGTCCAGCCCTCTCACTTCTTTATTTAGGCAAGACTCAAACATCTTTTCAACTTGGTTATCCAAACACCAACTCCCACTTGTATTTCAATTGCCTATATTCTATATATTGACCATGTGCAATCTTTGTGAGGAGTTGGGCATTGATAAACCTAGTCTTATCTTGAACTTAAGCTCCCTTTTGAGTTATGCTCTCTCAGGTGCGTCTATGTTTGATATGTACACTCGCACACCCTTGTTGCATTTGAGCTCTCTTAGTTGTGTTCAAGCTCTTAGATTGGAATCAAGCTTCCTTCACAGTCGTGTTCTCTTAGATGTATCTATGTTGGGTATTCATGCAACCACGCCCATCTTATATTTAAGCTTTTGCAATTATGTTCAAGCACCCTGGTATATATGGAGTCAAGTCTTCCTACTCTCTTTTCAGCTATAGAAAATCTTATAGAGTTGGGTACTTCTAACTCTTCTCTCTAACAATATATTATTTTTGATGTTTCTTCAGATGTACAAATCAATGGCACTATTCTTCTAGTATGTGCATTATGACTAGGATTTCCCTTCCAACCCTCCATTGAATGTGAGAGTTAGTAACAATATTTTTTAGTAGATGAGGAATTCGGTCGCAGCATTCCTTCAATATACAAGTAGTTCAATTATCACTTTCCTTCAAAGGATGAGTAGCTCAAAGTTGATTCCCATACGAAATGTTCTTTCGACACTTCTCTTTCAAGTAAACAATTTTGTATCATAGTGTCCCAAATGATGAGCAGCCTGGTGGCAACATTCTTCCAACAGATTATTAGGTCCACTTTTATGAAGAGATGAGTCAACATAAACCCACTCTCTCTTCATCTACGACTAGCTCTTCACTAAGTTGGGTATGCACACTCAATTTTGTACTCTCCCTCTTGTATTTATGCCTCTTTATAGCACTTCCTTATCAAATGGAGAGTTCAAGATCATAATCCAGATGATGGTGAAATACTCAATCACCAGTGGGATAAGACCATCTTACAACCCTCTTTCCTTATAAATGTGGACAATTCAATGGTGGCATTTATTTAGGATCTGAGCAGTTTTATGTTGATGAATGTGTATTTAAAATTTATATTTATACGTGATACTACAATTGGATCCTCATTGTATGTTCACATCTCCCACAATAGAATCTCACCACCAACTTCATCTTGGGCTTGGATATTAGGAGAGCTACAAGATGACAACATCCTTGCTTGACAACTTCTCTTTGGTCAGCTTCCATCTAGTACCACCAACTTCTTATTGATTGGTATTATCTCTTAATAACCTTTTTTGATATAGTTCTATTTCCCTTCCTACTACTTTTGAGTTCGTCTATCATTCCTAACATGTTATCTTTCCTTTTACAAATATTGCTTTTGGGATGCTTTCTATTAAGGCAATTTCGACTTGATTGGGGTAAAGGTACCAATACCAAGGCAAAGTCGTTAACACTACGGGGTCTTCTCTTATTTGCAAAAAACATTGATGTTTTGTCCCTGCAGGTACTTTGAGATTCCAAAGTGATTGTGGAATGGGGGGCTGCTGGGAAGACAAATTTGAGAGTCGCTTCTTTGGAGTAGCAGTGCTCTAGAACAAAGGATCTTCAACGCAGATTTATGGAGTTGTCTTTTTGTCATATTCATAGACAAATGAATACAGAGGCAGATAATTTGTCAAAGAAAGCCATAGGCTTGTTGGAGGGCACACCTTTTCATGAAGAATTAAAAGACAACATTATATTGTCTTCTGGGTCCTTTGATGCATATTAGTTTTCAGTTACTATATTAATGCATCTAGTTTTTTTAGTATGTTTCAGGTCTATATAATTTGACTCACAGGTCTTTAGACATATGTTGTTTTGGATGGACAGTTAGTTTTTGGAGATCGGTTTGTTATTTTTTGAAAAGACAGATAATGCTGGTGGACATAGTACTGATATAGTTTTGCAGGCCCATGATATGGGGTTTTACTCTAGATATTATTTGTGTATTAAACAATGTAATCTTTGATTCATATTAATATGAATATCAGGATACAATTTTTTCTCTGTGTGAAGAAAAAATCCCGACTCTATTATAGAGTGAATAAGATAACCTTGATTTGGTCAATGATGGGTTTTTACTGTTGGTGGTCTACGAGTAGACGGTCTTGAGTAACCCATGGTATTAGAAAACATCTCAACTCTATTATAGAGTGAATAAGATAACCTTGATTTGGTCAATGATGGGTTTACTGTTGGTGGTTTACGAGCCGACGATCTTGAGTAACCACTGGTATTAGCATGTGATGAAGCCTTTTTAAAGGATCGAGTCACTCCATTGTAAAATGCTTGTGGGTGGTCGGTGTTGGCCAAATTGGTCAAGGAGAATAGAAAATATCTTCGATTGCTGGTATGGTTTTCAAAATAATAGGTTTTCAAAATAATGGGTTTCCAAAGTTAAAATCGTGTTTATCTTCTTCACTGTGTTTTGTTATATATCTAGCTATGCTCAATTTAACATTTGCTATCAGAGCTTGCTAGGCCTAGACTATCTCACAGAGTGGCTTGGGAGTTTTGTGTCCGTATCTGGGAAGAGGTAGAGTTCTCAAAAGCAACAAGAGAACATATTCTAATTACCAATGAGGAAGTATTGTTGGAGAAGTAATCCACATAGTGGGATGAAATCCTAGAACGTGACATAAAAAAATATGTGGTTTATTTCAGCGTTGTTGCAACCAGTATATAAAGGGAGAAGGATTGTTATTACCTATGTGTGCCAATATCTATTGGGAGTGATTGCTTGCTTAAAGACCTTGACGTTTGTTTTTTTGGTTTCCATGGGTGGAACCTGGGACGTTGATCTCCAACATGTAAGATCTGGTAAAGAAGACAAAAGGCAAAAGAACCAAGGGTCAAGCAGCATGTTTCATGTCGGCAAACAATTGCCTTGTTATAAGAATCTGGTGGATATACTTGCAAATCTTCATGGCTCAAAGTTTGAAGACAGATCGTGAGGGTTTATTTATCTTGCATCATTTTGTTCAATGGATTGCTTTGTTTGCATAGTCAAAGGCAAATTCTTTATTTTATAGTTGGCGAAGGCCATGCAACAGATGGAGGGCACTTTCTCTCTAGTTCTCTTAACAAAGGACAAGCTCGTGGTTGCACGAATTCTCTCTAGTTTTCTTGATGGAGGACAAGATGGTCGCCCTGCACGATCCTCATGGGTTGCAACCACTAGCAATGGGGAGATGCAAGAATGGGGTCATGGTCTTCACCTCCAAGACTTGCAGCATGTTGAACCCTATCGAGGCGAGCAACGAATGCAAGGTAAGCCACAATGAGATTGTTGTTATGGATAAAGATGGCATGTGCACAATGTGCTTGATATCGCAAAAGCAGAGGCAGCCTTGTGTTTTTTAATACATACTTCCCACTTCCTAGTCCTATAGTCTTCGAGCAATTTGTGCATGAGTCACAGTGTGAGTTTGGCCGAATATTGGCAGAGGAGGCATCAATGGACTCTGATGTTGTGAATCATGACTGTTGTGTCGACGTGGTGGTTACACTTAGGTCACACCAATGTTATCGGAATCGGACCGGTCACCGAATCAGCAAAACCCAAAATGTGAATTGGACCGAAAGCCAGACCGAAACCAGCAAATAACGGGGTAAAAGACCGGCTGACTAAAAAATACATAAAATATTCATATTTTGTAAAAAAACATATATATTCATGTGCATACATATGAATCGAAACCATTAATACACAAATATGCAAAGTTTCTCATATATATAGCAAATATGGGTGCAAATATCCAAAATAGCACCTAGTGCAATACATCTATGAGGTTTTGAACCAAAGTACATCAACAAAGAGGCTCTAAATGGCCCCTACAATCCAAAAATAAACCATAGTACTAATGAATAACAATAAAGTGATCATATGGCACTACCCTACTAGTTATTACTACTAGAGTCTAGTGTCTAGTAGTCTACTCCTCCTCATCATCGTCATCGTCTTCCTCTTCATCCTCTTCGGGAGTGGGATTCTAAGCCCCACTTGATTCCCCTGGCCCTGAAAGTGTAACCTCTAGAGGTGGGTCCAAATCCAACCAAGAAAGGTCTTCATTATCAAATACTGGTGCTTGAGTCTCCACAACCCACTCTGATGGTGGATCAAAGTCATCCAAGGTTATGTTGCCTAACGCTGGTGTCTTGTTCAACAATTGGTTACGCCTCAGCCTAAGATTGTACTGGACATAGCCCATATCATTCAACCGTTTGTGTTCCAAACGGTTTCGTTTCTTGGTGTGTATACGCTCAAATACACTCCAATTGCGTTCACATCCAGAAGCACTGCATGGTTGGCTCAATATTCGAACTACAAAAAATTTCAACTCAGTGCAGCTCCCACCAATAGGCTGCAATAAGAGTTGAATGCAAACAAGTTTTAGCAAATGGCTTTGGAAATTTAACTCATTCTTTACAATGGATAATATAATTTGAAAACTTTGAAAATTCTTACCCGGTGAATCCTTGGATCTGCCTCGTATGGCCATGCTCATGCCAAAGCTACCCATACTCTCATTGAATTGCAGTAGCTTAGTGTGTATCTCATCTTGTATCCTGACATCAAGAACCATGCGCTCAATGCATCTATACTATCCGTCTTTTACCTCCCCATCATCATTGGCTTCAAAGTCTTTTGTATTGTGGTACCTTCAAAAGTTCATTCAAAGTTCAAAGACAAAAAATATTCATCAATGAATTTGAAATTGTAACTTATAACTATGAAAGTTTGAACTTTAAAGTTTGAAATTAAAAGAAAACTCATAACTTTGAATAGGAATTTTGAGATTTCTTACCTTGGGTTTAAGTAATAGCCAGCTGCATGCAAAGGACAATGGAGTTGTACGTTCCATCTGTCATCAATGATATTCCAAATAGGAAAATACTTCTGCCTTTTATCACCATATGCTTTCTTTATTACTTCTTTGGCCTGATCCATGGCCTCATAAATAAAACCCATAGCGGGTTTATCACCATCTACCATCCGCAACACTCTCACAAGAGGCTCACTGAATAAAACTATCTCTTCTGCCTTTTTTCAAAATGTTTTTTCAAACATTTTGTCAGCAATATCTTTCCCTTCATCCTTTTGACTCAATTGACATTCATTCCACTCATCGCAGGAAAACATCTTCCGCAAATTGGCTTTTTGATCAACAAGGGATTGCAACGAAAGAAAATTTGTTGCAAATCGTGTAATGGCTGATCTAACAAGCTCTTTACCCCCAGTGTTCTTCCTCATAAGACTCAAAACCCATGAGTGGTTGTAGATGTACCTGTTTATTGATTTTGCCTGCTCCACACACTACTTCACCCACTCAATTTTGCCAATATCCTCTAGCATGAGGTCCAAACAATGGGCTGCACATGGTGTCCACCAAATGGTGGGGTGTTTTTCCTCTAATATCCTTCCCGCTGCAACATAGTTTGAGGCATTTTCAGTGATGATCTGTACAACATTCTCTGGCCCCACCTCCATAACTACTCCATCCAAAAGATGAAATAATAAATGTGCATCCTTCACCTGATCAAAGGCATCCACAGATTTAAGAAACATGGTTCCTTTTGGGCAAGCAATCAGGAAATTGATAATAGTGCGGGATTTTCCATTAGTCCATCCATCAGAGATTATTATGCACCCTGTTCTACTCCAGGACTACTTGAACTCCTTCAAATATTCATCTATTCTTTGAACTTCATTTCGTTAAAGGGGTCCTCTGATATCATGAAAACTAGGGCCTTTGAAGCCTGGACCACATGAAGCCATAACATTTATCATAGGTTGATAATAAGAAGAATTAGTTGCATTGAAGGGTATGTCTGCATCATACCACCATCTAGCTATGCATTCCCAAGCAGCCTCCTTTTCCATCTTCTTCCATTTAGCATCAATGGTGGGCTGAGCACCAGGGGTAGTGCGGGGCACAAAGAAAGAGTCGGGCCCTCTACTAATGGTCAGGGTACTACGTGGCCTCTTCGGGTTCAAATTGGATGCTCTACGTCGACCTCTCCCCCTAACAGGAAAACTGGAGGATTCTTCAAAATTAGTCAAATGACCTTGAGGGGTTTCATGATCACCACCCTCAGGATCATAGTCACTCTCATCCTCAAATGGCATTTAACTTCTCCCCATGTTTTCTTCTTGGTAGGCTTCAATACTACTTAACATCTCTGCTCTAAGATCATCAAAGAATTTCCTACAAGGTTCAACATTGCCTCTAGCACCAGCTAAGTGTTGTTTTAACCTATGGATACCTCCCCCAGCTATTTTCTTCCCACAATAATTGCAAATATTTTTCCCACCATCATCCAATTGGCAATGAACCCATGGCGGATCCTTCCTCTCTTTTGGAGCCATGGCAAACAAAAGCTGGAAATAAAACCCTATAATTTATTAATAACTTATTAACTAAGAAAGAAAAAATTTAAAGAGAAAACTCTTGAGACTTGACATACCTTTGAGAAAGAAGAAGAAATGAAGGAAAGCTTGAGAGGAATCCCCGCTGCCAAGTGAAAAAGAACAAGCTGATCCGTGATAACAGTCCACAAATTCTGCACAAAAGCCTTCAATAACCTCCAAAACAGTCCAGGTAATAGCTCCAAATCTGCTGCCAAAAAATGCTTCTAATCTCCTCCAAATTCACCCTGCAAAACACACTCGAATATGCCCAACAAGTTCTTGGAAACCACCAAAAAAACTCAGCTGAAAAAGACTCCAAAACTGCCCAACAAACCGTGCTCTCAAGATTGCCAAACTATTAGCAATGAATAATGTGAGTAATGTAGGGGCTGGGGGGTCTTTAAATAGTGTTAGGACAGGCTTAGGGTTAGGTTAGAAGCATAGGTTAGGTTTTATTTTGTGTTTTTTTTTTAAATTGAGTTCCGTGAGTCCCCAATCCGCGGCCGTACGGCAGAGTACGGACCGGCCGGTTCCATACCCGGTTTGGAAAAAAATTCGGTCTGAGGAAAAAAAAATTGACTGGACCAGCCAACCCTGTAAACCGGTCAGACCGGCAGGTTTTGCCAGTTCCGGTCCAGTTCCAATAACATTGGGTCACACTATGTGGGAAGGACTTTCATTGAGCCTTATGAGACGATTGGGGATTGCTGTGAAAGGTTTTATGAAGACTGCAAGTGAAGCATTGGTGAAAAAAGCACACATTGAAGATAAAGGATAAAGAAGTAACCGGCTCACTGTATTGTAAGCATTTTTATGAAATTGGGTTTAATCACAATGTAAATGGGCATATGCCTGTAAGTCCTATTTAAGCATGCATACCGTGGGTTTCATGATTCACCGATGTAAAGTCTAGACATAGACTTCGGTGATGGGGGGGGGGGGCGGGTTCTATGGGCCCATTGTTTTGGGTAACCCATGGTATTAGCATGTGATGAAGCCCTATTTAAAGGCTTGAGTAACTCCATTGTAAAAAACTTGTGGGTGGTCAGTGTTGGCCAGATTGGTCAAGGATAATAGAAGATATCTACAGTTGCTAGTTTTCCTGGTAAAGGGTTTTCAGGGTAAAAATCTTGCTCAGCATCTTCATTGTGTTTTGTTATTTATCTAGCTATGCTCAGTTAAACACTTTCACACTCCAAATGCTCAATTTCTTATATTTGTGGCTTTTATAATCCAATTGGCTGACTTTGGCCAATTGTAAACATTAATATTTAAATTTAAAATTTATATTTATATGTGGTATTACAATGGAATCTTTAATGTATTCTTGTGTCTCCCACAGGCAAATCTCCACACCAAAATAATCACAATTTTAGCCCACCAAAATACAACCCATCAAAACTTCTACAGACACTGCACCTCACAGAATATGCTTGTCACAAAAACTGCCCAGTAAATTTCCTCTAATACTAACTTCCACATACTGCAAGTTTACCTTCATGGAATGTGTCATTCAAACATTATATGCTCACAGGCAAAACGACTGAAAATATTAGAAATGTGCTGCCATGATAGAAGCACAATGACAGGAAGCAAAATGAACATATGAAGAAAATGCATAGAAAATATAGTGCAGGTGATTAGCACCCAAGATAACATTCACTTGGTGAATGTTGGTGAATGTGTGGTACAAATGAGGGGAGTCTCCATTATATATACCATCAATAAAAGATAACATTCAACAAATCTGTAGTCATCAAACCCTTAATGTTTATTTGGGTAGGATTTTCAACATCATTTTTGTAAATGTGGACTCACTTGGGAAGTTGGCACTATTTGTTGCCAATAATGATAAGTAAAACCAAGAAATTTTTAAGCCATTGAAACAAGTGAGAAATATACGAGTACATATATAGCGAGAAATATACGGGTACATATATAGTGAGAAATGTGGTGAGAAATATAAGAGAAAATATATAGTGAGAAATGCCACATGGAAATACCTGGAACGATGGAAAACAAAGATATTCAGATATATAAAAGATATTACTGAAAAGGACCACAACGGATAGGGTGCTAACTTTCTCAAAATATCAGGTGACATGAAATATTTTTTGTTGTACCCCAACTAACCCCACACAATCATAAGTTACATTTCAAAGTTGCTCCAGAAATAATAAGTTACAAAACATATATTCAAGGAAAAAACTTATTCGTATAGGCATTTTGCATAATTTTCTGAATAGGAAAAACATTTTGCCTTGCATAGGTTCATCAAGCTCACATAGACACGAATTCTAGCATTCTATAATTATGCCTCATGTTAATTGACAACATATTTTCAAATTAAAGTACCAACCATTTTTCCACCCGATTCTGAACATGTGTTTACAATCAAGGTAACTTTATCTACTACATACTTACCTACAACATCTTCAGATGGCACTTCTGCTGCATTGAGAGTACCAACAAGTTTTTTTACCTCCTCCAATGTTCCATTCTACAAGGGAAATTCAAAATAAGAAAATTAGAATCCATGTATACCAACACCTGAACTTAATCTCTCACATATAAAAAGCAATGCACAAGTTTATATAATGCCGAATGATTCAATAGACAAATTATGGACTATTATGTGAACAACACTTTGTCCTACAAATCTGATATGTCTGCTTATGTTATTAAAACCTTAATTCAAAATTTGACGGGTCACAATAAATATGGTGTACACCAAAATTTGTTCACCCAGTGTTAACCACCAGATTGCAAGCACCACTGAAAGGTTAAGTTCCTGCTCAATTTCATCACACTGGTGCATTTACAGGTACATCCAGGGTTCAAAATGGTTCAGCACCTTCTACATGGTGAGTTTCATCAGATTTCAGAGGACTTGCTATTTTTAGCAGTTCTACTACTTTCTAGGAGCCAATGTCAATGCCCACATGTCAGAGTCAGCTACATATTCTTGGTCCTTGAAAGATCACAATTCCAATGAGCTTCTTTCTGAAGACATGCAAGGTATTCGGTGAAACTGTTAGTTTTAGCAGTTAGGGCTACATGGCTTGCATGTCAAAACAGAGCACATATCCAGGTTCCTTGCAGGAATACAAATCTAACAAGACTATATTCAGTGACATGCGAACAGTTTCCATTCTTAAGATTGTCTATTTTTAAACATGCTATTTATAGTAAATGTTCCCATAGCAGTTATCTCCATATTTCGAGTCTCCTATCATTTAGGAGGTGAAACTGCTATCTTTTGCATGTCTATTTTTAGCAGGTACCTTGGCAATGTCATGGTTTCAGTGCGCAGTCTTGGATTTGTTGTTGGGAATTCCAGTTTGGCTGGAGGATGAATGGTTTGATCATCAATAGACAGCAATAGCATCACATATGGACACATGAAGTACTATTTTCAAGTTGAGAGAACTTTGAGCAGATGTCTTATGAATATTGGAAGGCTTACTTTAAAGAGAGTTTGCATGAATGTATTGAAGACTAAGAGTGCTGAACCTAGCCTAGGAAGGTGTGTAATAAACCTAACTGGTTATTGAGACTATTATACATATTAATTTATTAATTACTAGTTATAGGTTAATTAGTTATTAATTATTATTTATTAAATGACATGTCTATTTATGAATAGACATGCCTCTTCCCCCATCGTCCATATTTAATATGATCCATTCTCTGTAATCATTCATCATTCAATTATCAAAATATATATCTATAATAAAGACTCCAACGTGTAAAGTATTTTCCTTACAAGTGGTATCAGAGCTACCAGGGTTCTCGGCATCTCATCTAGGCCTTACTTGAGGAGGGCCTTTTGCTATTTTATTTTTTTACACACCTTATCCTTTGTTATTTTAGTCCCTAGCCACCATCCTTTTTTAGAATAAATAAACTTTTATTCTCACACCTTGCATGTGAACCTATTCTTGGAAATTCCCTTGTGATGAAATTCACCCTAGCCATGCATGCAAGATTGCTTTTCTTGTGGAATAGAATTAGACCTATTTTCATCCACATGTGCTTAGTGTTACAATGAGAAGGGCAAAGATTGGGGGTGGTGCACTCCAGAGGAATTATTATTGGCATGTTTTGTGTTTCAACCATGCAATATGCAAACAGTCCTGGAGAGGGTTTGCTCTAGGAGGATCATTCTAGGCACTAGGCAGTGTTTGTATTTTAACCATGCAAACAGCAGTCTTACTTAAGGAGCACTTTAATGAAATGTTTCCAGCATATATATATGTATATGGTTACAATGAAAACAGCAAGTTATGATGAAAGGGATTACTGTACTGAACTGTTTCCAGCAGGTTTGAACTTCAAAATTACAAAACAGCAGATTTTACAAAGGAGTGCCCTAACTGAAGTAGATGTGACACCCCAACACGTGCAGGATGATTACAGTAAGTAAAAAACAGCAGATACCTTTGCTGGGCAGTGCCCTAGTGCTCTGCTGACTTTCTGTTCATACATTTAATGCATGATGATGAATGTTAAATGCTAAAACAGCACATATCAGAGGAGACATGTGTCTCACTCAGGATACTTCAGCAGGTCTGAAGTGTTTTGAGCAGGTTTGTACTTTCAGCAAACCTACTTTTGAAAGGGGGTGAGCTCATTGAGGAGATATTGAGACATGCAGAAAGAGTCAGCACACATGCAGAGTTCTTTGACTCACAGTTTGAGCCTCTTCTCTCTCTCTCTCTCTCTCTCTCTCTCTCTCTCTCTCAGGAGGCACTACATTCTCTCTCTTCTGTTCTATAAAGGAGAGCTGCAACTATGCATTCCCCAGGTTGAATTCTTTTGATAGTTTACAGGACCTCTACCACCACCATTCTTCAATCATTTGAGACTTGACAGCATTCTCCAATACTGCATGCCAGAGATTGAAGGGCGAGCCTCTAATTTGTTGATGTCTATGGTTAATTTCTGTGTCTTTGTTAATATATCAGATGGACTCAACTATGCTTTTTCCTAGCTCTTAGATTCTGTGAAGTTTGTCTTCATGCACAATCATGCTGCGGGGATTTTGTTGTCATTCTTATGCACTTGTTTTGAATTGTTCTTCCTCTGCACATATTCTTTCTCATTATTTCATATAATTGCTGCTGTAAATTTAATCAAGGGACTAATCTCTACCCTCTATAATTTATTTCACAAGTTTTTATCCTAATTCCAGATGTTTTCGGGCACTTAACACACAGCTTAGTGTGCTGGTTTAATTCTAATTTACAAGTAAACTTAATCTTCTCAATACCAGCACACAAACATGTTAACAAAACCTCCCCTGTGGCTGGAAAGTACCAGCCCTAATGGAGAGGCATTAGTGACAAGGATAGATTGCCTATAGTTATCACGCCGATCTGTTTGTCTTCGTAGTGCAGATTTATCCATTAACAACCTGGAAATCAAGAGCCATTCTGCCCAAGCTTTGTTCTCAGTACCCTTCTTAGTGGCCAACTGAAATATGTCAGAGGCAACTGTAATGTACCTAAATGATACTCTCAACTCAAGACATGCAGATAACAGCAACAAGAATCACAAGTATTTGTGGGCATATGTGGATGTGATATGTAAAGGTCACACAACACATGACCCATGTTGAAATTTAGTCCCATCGTTGTTGGCTGAAGAAATGGGAAAATTTCTAGTTGGTTGTACTCTCAATTTGCCCGTATTTATTAGTTTAATTTATAGCAAGCTTTGAATTTATCCCACACTAAAGAACAAGAATATTTTGGAAGCAAATATATTATAGACAAAATAAAATGGTATCGAAGCACTAGCATCTAAGAAACTGATTCTGTATAACAAGAAGTTTTCGTCGAAGCACAGACTCTTCGCCCATCTGTCAAACAGTTATAACATGTAAATAAGCCCAGTAAAAGGGTATTTTAGCCTACGAGTGACTTGAGGAGCATTCTTTACCATGTATTTACTATTATTTACTGTTTAGTATTCAGCTTTTTGGTTGGTGTCACTGCATCTTAATTTCTTGCTCCTTAAGCACACATGCATAGATAGACAAATTTTAACCATTAAAACATCCCTGGAAATAATTGAGAGTAGCAATATTGATACAGGCAACCACATACAGTAACATTGTAAGATGATCACCGCATACGAAACCCTATACAATAGAAGATTTGCAACCATTTCAAAAGGCATTCCAACAGTAAATCCCAAACATAACTAAATTTGTCAGAAAGGTCTTCAATAAATATTATCAGTTACTTTCGCAAATATTATCAGATACTTTTAGACATGTTGTCATACACATTGCTTGTGTTAACTTTTATACCCCTATACAGTTCTGGATTAGCAGCAACTATTAATGTGTTCTTCAGTTAACTACTGAACATTAATTACTGAAAATAAAATTGCATAAAGAAGCCATAAATGCACAGTGGAACAACAAAATGCAACCACACAAAATAGACACAAGGATTTACCCTGGAAACGCCAACTGGGGAAAAACCAGCAAATGTTTGTCTTCTTCTTATTGCAGAAATTTATTACAACAGCACTATAATAGTCCTCCGGATAAACACTCCGGATATGGACCAAAATACATAGGAAGATGCTCCAAATCCTTTCTGCAAACTGGATAGACAAACCCTAGATCCACCCTGGACTCAATAGGCAACAGAGAAATAACTCTTCCCTGAAAAAGGCTCTAATCTCAAACTGGGATCTAGAGTGTAGACTGCTCACTACAAGAAGAAATCAGTCTCTTGCAACTGTGATCACTCACTCAAAATGTATCTCACACTGCCTATGACAACTCTCTATAGACTCTTTTATAAAGTCACTTTATGTCAATACCATGGGGCACCCTGAACCATGGGCCCTCCAATACCATAAGCAAATTGACCTTGTACATAAAGTATTATAAAAGTCACTTTTACTAAGAGATTTACAATTTGAGGATACTTCCACGTGCTAGACACAAGCCAATGTAGAAGCACCTATCCTCACTACAAACTTCAACACCTTGGTATCCTAGGACCTAGACATTAGCAACTGTACTTAATTATCTAGAAAATGGCCATCATTACAAAGTCCAAACAGCCCTGTAAGCATAACAGATAGTATTTGGATAAAAATGGGCATGTAAGAATGGCATTTGGATAGCATTTTTACTCAAAACTATCATACAGCAATTCATTTAATAATTTATGACCAACATAGATGATAGAACCATATATGCACATCTTGCAATTCACAAAACAGAATCAAAACTTTCTTCCTATTCGATATCACAGATGAAAAGCATATAAATTCATAATGGTAAGATTTATTCCATTTAAGCTAACAAAGATTTGTTCCATTGAAGCTAACTCATTAGTCAAATAATCTCAACTCTATAATCACCAAGAAACAGTCATTCAAACACAATATATACCCCTATGACTTTATTAATAATTTGGTTTACTCCAACGCAATTCTGTGAAGGAAACATAAATAGGCTACTTGGTAAGTTTGTCCTTTGGCATTTTTTATTTTTGTTATGGGCCCTTATCTCGAATATGTCATCATGCCTTCAAAATATGCATCTTGATATAGAACAGTCTACACAATTTCCCAGCTGATTCTCTTCAAGAAAACCAACATACATCCTTTCAAGCATATTACAGGGAAGTGCTCCTAGGGATCTGACTCTTTGAGTCTCAACCCCATCCCATATCTGTCTTTACTACGGAAGCAGAAGTACAGCAGAGATGCTCTCAAGACTCGAGCAGATTTCTGCCAGTCATTGGTGCACTGTCAGGATCTGACCATGGAGCAGTTTGTACAACTATCGGGAGCTCACCCCAAAGTGAACGAGGTGTGCTCCCATGCGTTGTACAAACCACTTCATGGTCAGGTCCCGACACTGCTTCAGTGACTAGCAGAAATCCATCGGTTTTAATTAGGGCTTTTTTTAAACCATCGGATGCCACTTTTAGTGTTATGGTTGTTAATCTTGCCTTAGGGATTCTCAATACCATTTTGTGGCTATCATGTGGTCCCACTGGGTTATGTTAGTAATAGTGCCCCATGTGGTGTTTGTGTTGGGCCTCTACTATATTAGTTATAAATTATTATTAAATTGTCGAACTAGGGTTATAGACTGTGTTACTGGATCCATTGTCCCTATGTGCAGGATCCATAGAAAATGGATGAGATATGGGTGTGCAGAGATCCTTCCAAGATCTGTCATGGAAGCATATCTTGTCAAGAAGGAAACGGGTCCAGTGCCCATGAAAAAAACCCCACACCCATGAAACAGATCCCAAACATTCAAGCGCTGTTTATGACCCACAGATCCTCAGTCAAAGAGACCTTTTAATGCAAAAATCCCCAAAACCCTAAATGCCCAAGGATATAAAACCCTCCACCTCGTTCCTACTCTATAAGAAGACTGATTCCACAATTGCGAAATAGAAAAGGTACAACAGCAGACTGGAATCATCATCTACAGACTGCATGCAAGTGCTTGGAAGACAGAAGTTGGAAGTTGGGTCAAGATCAAAGCCTGAAAAGATACAACAGCAGACTGGAATCGTCATCTACAGACTGCATGCAAGTGCTTGGAAGACTGAAATTGGAAGTTGGGTCAAGATCAAAGCCTGAAAAGATAAAACAGCAGACTGGAATCATCATCTACAGACTGCATGCAAGTGCTTGGAAGACTGAAGTTGTAAGTTGGGTCGAGATCAAAGCCTGAAGCTCAGCTGAGAATCAAACTGGGGCAAACACTTCAAACTTCAAGAATCGGATTTTGACTTTTTTATTTGTGAGGGCTACAGGTAGGCCACGGCCCATTGTTTCTAGATTTCTTGATTCTAGATCCATTACTCCTAAAAGCCATATTTGTATTCATTGGTATATATACACAGTAGAAGAAGGTTTGTAGTTGGGAGAATATTTAAGAAGCCATATCTGTAGCCAACAGTTCCTCTTCTACTGCTCTTTGTTTGACACAGATCCAAAAAAAATGTGAGTTTGCACTGCAGTGAATAGTAGATTCTCAATTGCTGCTATAAATAGCTTACTGTTTTAGCATTGAGAAAAATACTGTGTTAACGTATTATTTTAGTGTAAGAATAAACTATAGCAATAACCTGTAGTTAGGGTTAGCATTTTGATTGAGTTCAAAGGTTTTGATAGGGAGATGATAGAACCCTAGACCGTGAACCAGGGGATTCCTGACCAGCAATCCTGCAGTGGGGTCGGAATGGCTGACTATGACCCACTTGTAGATTACAGTGATGACTCTCTGACAGAAAATGACATCTTTGTCAATTTGGAGCAGGCAGACTGTTTCGGTGAGTGCTAGTGCTTCAGTGGGCTTCCATGGCAGTGGGTTTATCAATGAGGACAAGGTTTTAGGTTTTGGCCGTCAATCTCCTAGTCGAAGTACTTTCACTTCTGCAGCTCTCACAAGTCGGTCCTCAGGACTAGATAGTGTGGATTGTAAGGCTTATAGGGGGGATGCTTTTACTTTTGGTCCTACAACGGAGGAGGGCAATCAGCCAAACCCTATTGTGTTGTCTACTGTTGAGATTGAGAATGAGGTTTTGAGGCCAGAGGCCCTGAAAGCCGAGGAAGTAATCACCGTGGAGGAGGCCACACGCAAAAAACGGAAGTTCATTAAATCACATGGTGGGGTTACATTGATTGTTGGCAAAGAAGTTTGGGTGGAACAAATTAGGCTCCTCCTTGGAAAAAAACTAGTGGGTAAAATTCCTCGACAGGAAGATGAACATTGACAGTTTGAACAGATGGATTCAGCAAACCTGGGTCTAGGTGGTTGGCTATGGTCTTGTTTTTCATATGCTTGAAAAGTGTTGGCTAGGGTTTATCTTTAGAACCCTAGCAGATGCTAATAAAATTCTTTAGGGTATTTGGTTTTGTGAGAAGGCTATCCTGACCCTCAAGCCATGGCACCCAGGGTTTGATGCACAAGGAGAATTTGTCAAAGCGACACCGGTCCATGTAAAACTATCACGAGTGCCGATGGAGCTCTGGAACGACCACTTACTCAAGGCTATTGGCGACTTGCTTGGTAAGTACATACTTGCAAAGGATTCTTATAAACTATACAATGCACGTTTTGTTGCGAAATATCGGTCGAGGTAAGATGCCAGTTTGGGTTTATTTGGAGATAGAGTTGGGGTCCTCCAATCATTTGGAGATTCTAGATTATGTCAATTTTCCTTTTCAATGTGTACGATGTCATCAATATGGACACTTTGTTGAGGATTGTGGAAAACATAATATGAAAAAGATCTAGAAGGAAAAAATTCCTAGGGTCTCTTGTAGTGTTGTGGGTAAGGGTCCTCCTGCACAACACTCTCCCCCTCTCGTCCCGATGGAGAAGCCACCAAAAAGAATGGTGAATTCTAACTTGAAGGAGGATATGCAAGGTAATACAATGGTTCAATTCAGGTCTCTTGCACTTCCGCTAAAGGAGCAATCCCCTACAAATTCCTTCTCCACAGCTCTTAACCTTACCCTTTCACAAAAACATAAGTTAAATGACTTATGCCAGTCTACTACTACCCTTGTTGAGAAAGCAAGCCAAATACATAGCATATTGGAGACTTCTAATCTGGTTCTGGGATTGGAAAGATAGCAAACTTAACAAGGACTACTTATAGAAATCCCTAGCATATTGGAGACTTCTAATCTGGTTCTGGGATGGGAAAGATCACAAATTTAACAAGGAGTACATATAGAAATCCCTCTTCTGCTGAAGATGTTTTTCCTCCTAGTTCGATGTTGGTTAACCTCTCTACTGATGTGGACTAAAGGGATAGCAACCCCTAAACCCTCTCAAGGTCTTTGTAGGAGCAATCCCCTACAAATTCCTTCTCCGCAGCTCTTAACCTTACCCTTTCACAAAAACATAAGTTAAATGACTTATGCAAGTCTACTACTACCCTTGTTGAGAAAGCAAGCCAAATACATAGCATATTGGAGACTTCTAATCTGGTTCTGGGATTGGAAAGATCGCAAACTTAACAAGGACTACTTATAGAAATCCCTAGCATATTGGAGACTTCTAATTTGGTTTTGGGATGGGAAAGATCGCAAATTTAACAAGGAGTACATATAGAAATCCCTCTTCTGTTGAAGATGTTTTTCCTCCTAGTTCGATGTTGGTTAACCTCTCTACTGATGTGGACTAAAGGGATAGCAACCCCTAAACCCTCTCAAGGTCTTTTAATATTTCAAGGAAAGAGGTATCCCCCTCAAAAAAGTTGAGGTGGCAGCCATTGTGACCTTAGGCCCAAAAAGCTTTCTCAATCTGGCAATTTGGCTTTAGACGCTTCGAAGGAGTCTGAGGCCAAAGTAGGCCGTAAATCTGCCATAAAATAGGCTCAGGCACAAACATTACGAGAAGTCAACCAAGGAAAACAAAGCCTTATTTTAGGGATTCTTAGAGCAATGAATGCTCCAGGTGAGGTGGCTCCATGAAGATCCTCTCATGCAATGTGCGTGGCTTAGGGGATCTAGCCAAAAAAGAGACCCTAAAGAGACTTCTAGATACTCTGAAACTTGATGTATTTTCCTCTCAATAAACCGTGAGTGGAGGGGGAAATGCTATTTGGGGAAACTACTCCCAAATTGGAACTTTCTGTCTATGGACTCTTTTGGGAAATCTGGTGGGTTGGTTACATGTTGGAACCATTCTCTATCTCTAATCACTGCCTTCGAAACATTTTCAGGTCTTTGTAGTTAGGATTATAGCCATGAACTTGGAAAATCCTTACATCATCTTAACATATATGGGCCTTGTGAGGCTAGAGAAGCCTTCTAGACGTCATTTCTTGATAGTATCTAGATCAAGGAAGAGGAGCTTGTCCTTAGGGAAGACCTAAACCTAAATCTACATAGAGGAGAGATTTGGAGTACCTCAGCTAGACTGGAAAGATCTGCAAGTTTCTTCTGTGATTTGGGGTATCTCAGTAGACTGGAAAGATCAGCTAAGGAGCTAGTGGACATTGAGCCCTTGGAGATCTCTCCTCAACAATCGTATAGGGGATGCTAGTACTACTAAAAGCTTGGCCATTTTCTCTTTTGAAGTCCCAATGCTCTATTCAGACATGAGTTGAATCCTCCAAGGTGTCTAATCATTTCCCTGTTCTTTTGGAGGTGGGTTGGCAACTGCAAGCCTAATGCTCCTTTTAAATACAATCCTGCATGGGATGAGGAAGACTTTAAAATGTTGGTTTATGATTCCTGGAAACATTATGACCCAAAGCTGGAGGATTATGCATGTGTACAACTATCCAAATCATTAAATATGGTGAAGGAAAGGGTCATTCCTTGGGCTAGAGATCGCCTTGTCACAAGGGACAGATCCCTCAAAACTATTGATCCTGATTTGGCTCAGCTATACAAAACTTTTGTTGATGGAATCATTATTGCAGAAGTTGCTTCTTCAATAAAAAGTTTAGAATCTCATAAATCTAAGTTGTTGTTAGAAAGAGAGCACGATTGGAGGACAAAAAGTAGAGCCACCTACCCTCTCTTCAGGGATCAAAATACCCAAAAAAAATCACAAAAAAAGGTATTAATACTATCTAGGACATGAAGGACAATATGGGGAACATAGTGAAAGGTTTTCATGACTTGGCATACATAGGGGTAAGGCACTTTGCCTTCTTACTCAAGGTCTTAGAATATGAAATCATGCAGGATATCTTAAAGGTCGTCTCCACCTTTCCCAGAATGGTAGAGGCAGCTGAAAATGAAGCCCTGTATAAGGAAGTTACATTAGAGGAACTTATGAAGATCAAGACTACCTTTCAAAAAAAAGAAGCCCAGGAAAGATGGATGGCCAATCAAGGTTTTTTTTGTTTTTTGATCTGGTAGGGGAAGATCTCAAGATGGTTGAAGGGATCAGAATTCATGGTAAGATCCCAAGAGGTCTCAACTCTACCTTTCTAGCTTTAATCCCAAAAAAGGATCATCTTGTCTCCTTTGATGAGTATAGGCCAATTATCCTTTGCAATTGTGCCTACAACATTATTTCCAAAGTGGCTTCTATGAGGCTTAAGCCCATTTTATCTAACTTCATCAGGCTTGAACAATTTGGTTTTCTTGAGGAGAGGCTCATTCATGAAGCCATTGGATCTACCCAAGAGACCCTTCATTCCATCGAGGTGTCTTCCCTCCCTACTTTATGTTCTCAAACTTGATCTTTCCAAAGCATATGACAATGTCTCCTAAATATTCCTCAGACTGTTGTTGCTCCATGTTTGTTTCTCTTTTGAAGTTGTCAAATGGATTGAGTTGTGTTTGAACTGCCAATCTCTCTATCCTCATCAATGGGTCATCCTCTACTTTTTTCCCCTCCTCGGGATGTCCTTTGTCTACCTATCCATTTTTATTGGTGGCTAAAGAGTCTTTGTAGGGCCTTTTACCGAGCTAGAACTCTTGGTCAGCTTCACAGAGTAAGAATTCTAAGGAACATTGTTGTCTCTCATCTGCATTTTGTAGATGACATACTCTTTTTTGGATTCGAGAGTATGAGTGAAGGTCAGGTAATAATTGATATTTAAAAAAATTTCCTCTGCAACAAGGATGGTCATAAATCTAGAAAAATATCCCTCTACTCTTTTGGACTAGATGGGCACCTTTTGCATTGGCCCTTGCAAGAGATAGAGGGAGGTCTGAAATATTTGGGGCAGATTTTGAAGAGAAATTGCTACAGGAAAGATGATTAGTCTTGGCTCATCTAAAGAATTGAGGGAAGAATACAACTACGGTGCAACAGGTGGATCTCACGAGGAGGTACGTTGGTCTTGATCAAAGCAATTATTGAATCAATCCCTGTTTATTGGTTTTCACTTACCTCAATTCCAAAAGGAATTTTGGGGAAGATTAAGATATGTGCCAACTATTCTTGGAAAAGAAGTAGAGATTACAACGGGGCACACCTAGCTAGTTGGCATTCTATTGCAAACCCAAGAAATTTGGTGGGTGGGGAATCAAAGACTTGCATATGTTTGGCAAGTCCCTTGCTGCCAAATCATTATGGCAAATTATGACCAAAGACTATCTACAAGGAAGAATTATTCATCAAAAATATATGGTAGCTCTCAATTTAATTGATTGGATTCGAAGTCCATGGAAGACATCTCCCAATTGCTAAAATCATTGGAAGGCTCTCTCTTCTTCTTTCCTAGTCATAGTAAATCATCTGTCATGGAAAGTTGGTACATGCTTTCAGGTAAGGACGTGTTGAAGCTATTTTGGGTTGTAATATTAATGTCTTCCTCCCCCCCGAAGTGACTGAACATCTCCAGTTAAGAGGTTTGCGCAGTTTATATAAAATTGTCAAAGAGAATGAAACTTCAATTTGGTCACAAGCATGGTTATCTACCCAGGAGGTTCCCCTTGATGATTTTAATGTTCAAGTTATCTACCCAGGAGGTTATCTACCCAAGAGGTTGGCCTTGAATTGGCCTGGTCTTGGCAAGGGGATGGCAAGGAGAAGGCAAGGATTATAGAGAGGCTCTTAATTATGAGCATAGTGTAAACAATCGTCAATTTTTCATCGATGTCCCCAAAATTCGTGATTTTTTCTGGCTGTCGATTTCTCGACGCAAAAAAATCGCGATTTTTCAAAAATCAGACATCGGCAAAAAATCGGGAAAAATCGGGAAAGGTTGGAAAAATCAGGAAAAATCGACAAATAGGGGAAAAAATCGGTAAGCAAATTTTGACCATATTGAAGTACAAAATTTGCATTTTTTAATGCTTGCCGCGGTTTGCCGATTTTTTCGTCGATGTTGCCGAGAAGATGTTTTCTGGACCCTCGCCGATTTTTTTTCGATGCCGATTTTTTCCACTATGGTTATGAGGCTCAACAAGTCCCTAGGATTTGGGCTAGAGTGGTGGATGAAGATATTTAGGGGCAGTCCTTGTCCCTGCAAAAAGTTTTTAATTTGGCTCACTCTTAAAAGTAAAGTCCCAACTTGGGACAAAATACAAAAAAAAAGAGGATAGAAGGTCCTAGATGGTGCTGCCTATGCAAGAATGCCTATGAAACAATTCAACATCTCTTATGTGCTTGTCCTTTCACTATACAGTTTTGTAGGCATGTAGAGTCTACTTTGAGGATTCCAAGGTTGTAGACAAGTCATACCTTCATAAACAACTTAAATGACTGGTTTGATAGAGGTGATTAACAACAATATAGAAGTCTGTTTTTTTATTTGCTAGAGACTCTGGATTGCCAGGAATGAATGTATATGAGGATTAATATATCCCTAGCTTCTAGGTATGTGTACAAGCTCTTTCAATATTGCCATACTTCAAGTCAACAATCTTGGTACCTAAGGTCAAATCTATGAACCCCCCACAGATTGACAAAACCTCTTCTTGAGGCTCTTTTGATGGTGCTAGTCAAAATGATGGCATGTTGTGTGGAGTTGGCTATGTTTTATTTCTCTCAAATACATTCTTAAAGGAAACATTTTTTGGGGTCAAGGAACAAACAACTATGGGGGATTCAAGGCTATTTTACTCTAAAAGAAATCTATTCATAGCAAAGGACTTTTAAATTTTCAAGTATACGGGGAGTCTGAGATAACCATAAGATGGATGAAAGATGAAATTCCGATGCTCAGACCTGGTCTGTTGTTCTTGTTATCACATATATATTTGTAGTTGGGCTACCATGATGCAACATGTAGCATATAGATTAGTCTCTTTATTTGTTTGAGCTAGACATATTGATGGGGATTCAACATGGATCACCATTACAGCATGAGCCATTTCGAGCCTTCATTCAGCAGCAGATGCAGAGTATTTCCTTGCCATGACTGAGATCTCCTTGTCCATTGAGATGACTTTGTGATGACATAGTTCAGTCGAGCAAAGCAACAGAGAGGGTACATAGTTCGCAGATTGACACATCAAGTATAGACATGCATATGGTGATATCAGGTATATTGATTCTTGGTAGGTTTTTGCTCTTTGATGTATACTAACACCTTTGACTTGTTATGCTATGATGATTATGGTGACCTATGCTTATATGATTTGTTTATTTATTTTTAACTTGAATTGTAAATAATTGGAGAATCTGATGTTGAAGGCCATTTGTTTATTGATGCTTAACCTCGGTCAAGAGTCAACTCAGAATCAGAATCAGTCATAAATTGGCAGATTTGATTTTAATGACTCGATTTGCTTTAAAATACATAAAATATTTAAATTTAAAATTTAAGAAAAAATTAAAAATAAAAACATTTTAAAGATTTTAATCAATGATTACAAAGCATTAGAGACAAAATATTAAAGTTTGCTCATGTATATAACAATACAAGTGCTAGCAATGGCATCATCATCATTCATGTGGCTTAGACTCGAACTCCTCAAGCTCAAAAACATTAGAAGCCAATGAACTGTCACTTATAACATCAATCAATTTTGATTAAGAGAAATGTAGGATGTAGCCACTCACTGGAAGAAGAAAAAAATGTACAAAATCCACATCATAACCATTCACTGATGGACAAAGAAATAGCCATTGCTATTGATTTATCGGTTGTTCCCTCTATGTTTGAATGATAACACAGTAAATGAAGCCAAAAAGAAATCCAAAAACAAAAAAAATCAATAAATAGTTTAATCTGTTAGGGTTGGGTTAGGTTAGGAGAAAACCCAACCAAAAATGAATTTACCCTGTTTATTCAAGTCCACAAGTCCCCCACACAGTCGACAAAAAAATCGACCAATTTTTGACATAGTTCGGTCGATCCGACCTGTTTGGTACCAAACCGACCAAGTCATTGTCCAAATTGGCCGGTTCGATACCGAACCGATTTAGTCATCGATTTGACTCGATTTCCCTTCAAACCAATGAATCTACTAAAACTAAAACCGGTTTGACAAATATTTAAAACTAAGGCAATAGACATATGTTAAAGTTGAATGGGTACTCTTCAAATCAACTCATCCATCTGTTAGACACCACCATCCCCTATTGTTCCTTGTCATGCATATGTCAGTGTGGTTGTGTGTATTTGTTATCATTCAAAGAGATCACACGGTCAAAGTCAACTAGAAGTCATCACCCTTTTGCCTAAGCCTTGTTTTCCCCATTCACCTAGCATTAGCAAATTGGTTCAACTTTGTAAGTATGGCATATACTAGGGACTTCATGGAGGATTCAAAGATTGTTCAAAGACACGGGTATATCTTTGTTGATTAATATTATTATTGTCACCGTTATTCTGATTAGTATGATTTAAGTTTGGTTTTAATATACATCTTGAAGCAGTTCTTACCTTGGATGCATGGAGGATCATCTCATTTCGTTATCTCTCCCTCAACTTGGGTACTTTGACTTGGTCAACCCAGCTGGCCAAGTCAAACACGGTTCCCAATGCTATGACTACAAAAATCAACTAGTTATATTTGTTCCAGACATGCCTGAGACCAATATTGCAGTCTCAATTTTCATCAAATGGTCACAGTTATCGAGTTCCAGAGTTTATTATTATTTTTATTTATTACAGCCATTATTTTTATTATGAGATGGTGGTATTTTTGGTTCTCCTAGGCATTTCAATGGATCAGTGGGTATGAGTAGTCACCAATACCATTTTACCATGTCTCCGGACATTTCGATGCAGTCAGTTTTCCTCAATTCTCATCCAAAAGAAAGTTATGATGGCCTTTATTATTTTCAAAGGTTGTACCATTAAAAAATGAACTATGGAAATCATTGAAGAAATCGATTTGGCTTGTGTGGTCAAGGAAATGGCAAGGAAATGATTGTTTATGATGTATTTCGGCTCTCTTGATTATTTGGCACCAATTTCATCCATTCTCAAGCTCTGAATTATTTATTTTGGCTCTCCTAAGACGTCCCCCATGGGGCGCCCCACACCTTGGTCATAGCTTATGTTTTGATGATGTATTAGGGGTCTAGGGTGATTTATGTCCCTAAGGCACCCCCTTTGTGATGTATTACATTGACATACTTTATTACTTGATGTATTTCGCCTTAGTGAGGCGTCATTGGGCAAAAGTGCACCCCTCTTGACTTGGTCATGTTGATCCATGTATGTGGAACAAGATTAAAAGATCTCCACCGTTCATGATGTTATAATCTCAACCGTCAGATGAAAGTTAGTTGTAAAGTGGACACGCTCTCGATCTATTTAAGAGAGGTGCTCCCCCCATTGTAAACCATGAGCTCTAGCATTGAAACTTTTGAATAAAGAGATTCTTCAGGGATCAAATACGTGTGTTTCTGTAGATGAATGAATGTGATGATGATTGAAATTGTTTCTCTCTTACACTAGGATATCTCGGCATAGTTTCTTGTATCTTTTGGTACCCATTTCAATTTGCAGGTGTAGAAGGTGATTTGGAGAGAAGGCGCATTGGTGGGGGGACTCGTCTTAACGTCTTGCTTTGAATTGGTTGGAGTGATTACTTCTTTATGACTCTTCATTTCCTTATTCTAAGCTTCTATTTTGCAAATCCCAATCTTGTTCTCATACTTATTGGTTTTCCCTTTGTGTGGCAGGTAGAGAGGACGCACTGGATCATTGAGCAAGTCGTTTTAGCCAAGAACTTATCTGAATCTCTCATTTGAGAGATGAAGAGGCAATCCTCATCATCCAAGAAAGCATCTACAAATTCCGGATGATTATCTCAGCCAATTTCTCCTAAATTTCTATGCATTGTTCATCAACCAAATACATACACTGAAAACCATCTTGTAGTAAGTAGGAAAATTTATTGTGGCATATTTCACTTGGAAATTCAAAATTTGGCGATTTGGGTTTTGACGGCCATCATCCAAAACTCAAACTCCCACCTAGGTGTCACCCTTGGACTCCATTTGCCCATTCATTCGTGGCACTGATCCCCTAGGCAAATCGCCCTCCTTCCTTTGCTAGTGATTTTCTGAGTGTGGTGTGTTTCTGGTTTTGTTTGGATTTCATACATTGTCATACCTCTCATTCAAGCAAGCAATCTAGGGTGTTAAAAGCCCTAATTCATTTACTAATCCTTACCTAGGGTATTTTCATTATTTCACATTTAAATCCCCCTAGGGTTTCAAGGTTGACCATTTGGATTAACACACAAATTATTGGTCTTGCAATCAAATACATAAAGCCACTTAGTAAACAACTTGAGTAATGTAATCAACATTTGTAACTCCTCTCCACTCAAGTATTCGTCTTTTTGTGGCTTTATCCTTAGATCTAGAGTTTATAGCTATTCACCTTACGTATTCTATGCTTGTAGTTTGATCCGGTGACTTGACTTTAGGTCTTTCCTTCTAGGATAGGTTTGGGTTTTCCCCTTTGTCACTTAGGGCTTTAGTGGCATAAAGCGAAGGGTATCTCAACCGGCGTGACAAGCATTCCATTGTCTGGGGGTTGATACACTCGTAGATCAACTCTTTAGTTGCCTGTCCCCTCTACCGTCCTGAATAGGATACCTTCATGTGAAGCAACTACTAGTCGTGTGATAACAGTTCCTTGCAAGTCTCTTAAAGAATGTTGCTGCTCTTTTCCAGCATATCGCTTTTGCACATATCTACAGGTGGTTTAATGTTCAAGCTGATACATTATCAAAAGACAGTCTTGATGGGGTCCCTCTACAGCTTCATGAGCATGAACACCAAAATGGGACAGTAGTCTCATCTCAGATACGGTCCTTAATACTTGTAAGATTCCTAAAGATGATTACTTTCCAGTTTTTTTCTGGTCTGTGATGAATAACTATTCTGGTGTTAAAAGATCTGTCAGATCATCTCCTGATGTAACTTATAATTTCCTGTTTTGATTTGGATATTGCTATGGTTTAAAGGTTTCAGGACACATATTTTTCGCTTACTTTTGAGACACAGGCTCTGTGAAGAGCTTACAAATACAATTTCCTGTTTTGACATGGATACTGCTCTGGTTCAAAGGTTACAGGAACTCAGATTTTTTGTTTTCTGTTAAGACACAGGCTCGTTGAGACACAGGCTCTGTGAAGAGCTTACAGCTATATTGTAAACGATTTTTGTTTAAAGAACTCATGAGGACTGTATTTTATTTTGTTCTGGAAATACAAATATGCTTTTTTCGAGGAAAAAAAAGCATATGGTGTTAAGACCTAATGGTCAATGTGTTCAAAATAATCATAGTATATATGATATATTGAACTGAAAATGCAAGCTTTATTCAGGGCCTTAAGATCTTTTCCTCAGGCCCATATCCCCTTGAAGAAGGTGGTGGAAGAGCTAGACCTGCAATTATTTTCAAACCTAGGAAATGGACTTGCAAAAGCTAAGCCCTGCAGTTTTTTGTGAGTTGAATAAATTTTGTAAAAGAAGGAATTAACTATCTATATATTCTATAAAAATGGTTTTCTAACCCAAACCTCAACGTCAATGTTAAATTTTACATCAATGCCCATTTCTCATTTATCGAACCTTTAGCTGTTTATGGATTCCTTGAGCAATATGGTTACCTGTCTTTATTCAATGGACTGTGGACCTTTACCTGTAGGTTGTGTTCGTTACCTAGATCATGGATTTGAACCCATATACCAAACAAAATTAAAATAACATTTAGATATTTACACAACACACTTGAGTGCAGCTCGCCTAAAATGCAATTTTTCTTGGCCTTCAATTCAAAAAAATCAGGACATCAAACACATTATATCACTTCCATTTACATACATCAAAGGTGGTGAAGTGAGAAGTTTGGAACATGCTTTGTAAATGCTATTCATATAGAAATGCAGGACATATCAATTTCTTCTTTCCAAAGGTTTTGCAAATGCACATTTAAAAGCCATCCCCTTTTTCTAAAACATTGAAACTACCCACCAAGTCTTCAATCTGAAACATGGGTAATAATTAAAAGGAATAATAACAGTTGGATATCCCTATCTTGGGTCTTCTTGGAATAGCTTCTACAAATTAAAAATATTATTACAACTAAATATAAGGATAAGTTGTGGTGCAATAAAGAATTAGAGGATAAGAAAAAATTAAGATGCTATAAGGAGTAGATCAACCCTAATCTAGAAGATGAAAAGTATCTCTCTATTTTAACTAACGTAAGAAAATTAGCATCGCTAAAATTAGAACAAACTCTCTCAAGCTCCATAGTGAAACAGGGTGTTGGACAATTCCTAAAATGTCACGGGTCAAAAGAATTTGTCATCTTTGTCACACTAAGAGTTGAAGATAAAAAGCACTTTCTCTTGGAATGTCTTGCGTACACAAACAATAAATTGCAATTTCAAAATATTTGTTACAATGCCAACCTTTTAAATTGTCAAAACTATGGGGATTTAGGAATGCTTCCCTTTAAGTTTTTCAACCACAAATATAAAACTCTAAAGCAAACCAAGTAATTGCTTACCTTCCTTGAGGTCTGATAGGCCAAAGTTAGTCTTAGTGGACATTAATAACTATTATCGTCATCAATTTAAATAAAAATTGGAAAATAGCAATATAATAAAAATAATTATTATAATTGAGTGGTCATCCTTCACTGAAAATGATAAGGAATTTATATTTAAACTTTCATTCTCTCTCTCACACACACATATATAAAATAAAAGCATTATAATTTAAATAAACATCTAATATGATAATATGGAACATACAAATACCACGAATGCAGGTGTTCATCAAAATAAAGGTGGATAAGTGGCCTGAAGGCCAAGGCATGTGGGGAGTCATCGCTGAAGGTGGTGATTTATGGAGGTTTCAAGAGGTATGTACTGTAGGAGGAATTAAGGCAAGGGATGATAGTGCTAAGGCAAGTCTTATTCACTGGAATTACGGCAGAGACGGGAGAAATAAGTTCAAGCCGTCAAGAATGACTACGGAAATGGTTAATGGTTTGGGCATGGATCTCATCAATCATCCTGGCTGTAGGATCGTACTATTAGTAGTTATGGAAACTGATGGGAGGAACGGTTTATTCCTCATTGCGAGTCTAGATAGCTGCATTGTGAGCTTTTTCTCTGGCTCTCCCAGTGGGTGGAGAAGACTTTGACACGAGTTGGAAGGGAGCCTTCATAGTGAGGAGTGTTGTGTGCTGGTGAAGACAGAAACTCGAAAGCGAAAGGTTGGTCGTGAGGCTAAGGGAAAAGGGGATTCTGAGAAGGAGAAAGCGACAAGGGAGAGGTTGAGGGCTGCAAAAGTTGCTTCATGGTACAAGGATTTGGTCTCTGCGACGGTTCAAGAAGAAATTGACAACGCTGAGAAGGCGTTGTGGGACGAATTGGAAGTAGTTAAACCGATGGAGGAATTTGTGGCATTTTAAGACTGGGTTCAAAACCCCAACACCATGAGAGGGAGAATCGCTCTCTATGAGCATTGTGTTGCAACTTATTGGGTGATGAAGGGGTTGTTAGCAAAAGGTTTTGATAGAGCGTGATGAGAAGGCTACTGGGGACAAGGAGCCCATTTGTTCCTGGTGTGAGCACAACATGGATTCAAGACTCATGCACCGCAAAATTGACATAATTCCTATAAAATGGGCATTCGTTTAGCGTTGAGGTCTTCTGGAGAGAGTGGCAACTCAGTCACCCCGTCACATGATGGTGTGGATCATCTGTAGGGTGGTAGCTCAACCATTTCATCACAGGCTGTGATGTTTTGTCCGTCGGACCGTGACCACGCTTCTTGAGTGGTTTTTATGCTTTGGCTATGGTATCTGTAATCGGTAGTTATGTATGATGTTCGTATAGTTTGTTTTCCTTGTAGTTTTGGTTAAATGGTAATATGAGGGGTCTGCTTTTGAAAGGTCAATTTGTTTTTGCTATAACCTTGTTTTCTCCTATGGGAGGGTGGTTTTTGTGGACATCATGGTTATGGGTGATAAACATTATGGGAGATGGAAAGCTTTTTGGGAAGTTCTGAGAACAAGAAAATGTGTATCCT
>LPNX010883538.1:399136-477567 GCA_001517045.1 Pseudotsuga menziesii | reverse complement strand
ATATATATATATATATATATATATAAAGTTCAGATAAGAAAACTAAATAAACAAAAAGGGAAAAAAGCAAACAAAAATGAAAATTAGAATTATAGTAGAAACTACTATAATGGCCCACAAGGGGTGTAGAATAAACGATGAATGGGTTTACTATAAAATCACTTCTTGCATACTAGCTTACAAAACTCTGGGTACTAGCTTACAAAAAAAATAGTAACTACTATAATTTAAATAGCCCGATGGGCTAGCTCAAGTGGTTGAGTGTTGTGAGTTGCAAGTAGGAGGCCACAAGGTCAAGTCCCTGGGCTAGCTACCTATATGAATGTTGAGGGCCTCACTCAATGTCCCCACCAAGTTAGGTTGCCAAAACTGAAACTGAACGGATTTCCCCAGGGTGCCATCCTCGAAACAAGGGAAAGTGCTCGAAGTGTTTTTTGTGTTGTGTATTCCATCAAAAAGGAAAAAGAAATAACTTCTCTAATTTAAACATTAAGTTAAAACTGAAAATAATATACTTCTGAGTGAAAATTAAAATTAATATTAAGTTAAAACTAAATGTGAAGTATAAATTAAATTATATAGCCAACCCTTCTAATTATGAAAATTGGGTTTTAGTCAAATCCATATAAATAAAAACTTTAAAATTGGATTTTCTCAAGTATCATTAATGATGATAAACCACATTGGTTTAGTCCAAAACATCCAACTTAAAAACGTATGTGATATATCCAAAAGATTTGGGGCGTCAAGTGCAGGAGGGATCATTTTTTATCCACGAGGAAATGTATTTAGGACCTTTGTGTGGGGTTTGGGAAGGAAGACGAACAACTAGAGTAAACGGCCTTATTGCAAGGAATAGAATGTTGATTTTTTAGTAGCATCAAGAGCCATTCTCTCGGAGAATGGAGGCACCTGGTTAGTTACGAGGAATATTATTCAGCCTAGGACTGATGCACCTGGTCAATTACTAGGAAGATGATTCATTCTGAGAATAAGGCACTTGGTCTGCTACCAACATGTTGACTAGTGGTCAACTTGATTCAGCATGGGGTTGAGGCACCTAGTCAATTACAAGGTGATCACTAGAAGCCCTAGACTGGGCCTAGGCAAGTGATGTGTGATGTACTACTCTCCTTGGTCATAGGGGCTATGGGACCTCCTCAAGGGACTGCCCACCCCTTGTTGAAATAACTACCCTAGGACCTTGGTGTTACTAGAGAGAACAAGACACCCAAAGAATAATCTTCCTTATATATGATGATGTACTTGAGTTAGCATGTGTGGACCATGGAGACCAAGAGAAGGGGCTAAGAAATTGCCTAAGATGACTTGCTTAAGAATATGTGGTTATATAGCCCCAATAAAGTGTTAAAAGCCCACAATGAAATTAAAAAGGACCCTAACTAAAGTATTTTATATTATTTGTTAACTCCTCTATTTAAGGAAGTTACCCCTTGGATTACTCAATGGTGAAATATAAATAAAGAACCTTCTCAACTGAAAAATATACATTCAATCATCATTTATCTCAATCCAAGAATTTGTTTGGGTTGTTTTCAGCAATTGTTTATCTTCTTCATCTCAACTATGTCTTTTTAAGGGTTTGGATCGGTTAGTAGGCTCACAATCTTCCTCAACAAGGCTACCGTCTCTTCCTCAAGGTTGTTGAGGGTCTACTCTAGCCCTAGCGGGGTTGTCGTGAGATCTAGCCCTAGCAAGGCTACCGAGGGTCTGCTATAGCCCTAGCAACGCTGCAGTGACACAAATCTAGCCCCAGCAAGGCTGCCGAGGGTTTTGTTTAATCCCTAGCAAGGTTGTCGTGAGACCAATCCAGCCCTAAAGGGCTACCATGACTCAAATCAAACCCTAGATGTAGTGTCGTCAAGAATTTTAACAAGGATCAAGGTTGTTGATTGCTTGCTAAAGCACTGACGTCATCAGGATTAGGGTTGTCATCATCTACAACAGGTCTAATATTGGACAATGGGTTGCATTCAGATTCCAAAGGGTTCATCTCTATTTCTCTTGGTATGTAATACGCCCTAGGGGCATCTTTGTAAACTCTGCTCATCTTAAATCTACTCATGCAAAACTCAGTCATCTCATATTAAGGAAGATTATTCTTTGTCGAGGTTTTATTCCTGAAAAGGTTTCCCCGAGGTAAAAATCTTTGTGTTCTTATGGATGGTTGTCTTCTCTACTGCTAGTTTATAAACTCAAATTTATATGCTAAAGTCTGTTAAAAGTGAAAAATCAATTACTATTGTTCTGCTACATAATCAAATCAAATATGCATTAAATAATTTTAACATGGTATCAAAGCAGAGAATGTGAAGAGCATAGCTTTTGAGCAGGTTATTGTTTCCTACGTGATCTTGGTATGGATCTAGGAAGGCTAAGAACTTGCATAGCAAACTTTTCTAATGGCTTCAGTTTCCTTCAGACCAAAAGACAAACTTGAAGGGTCATCCAACTTCAACTCTTGGAATGCTAGGATCTTCGCTAACCTAGAGGAAAATGATCTTGATGATTTAGTCATCAACGTTGTAGAAGAACCTACAACAAATGCAGGTAGAGCAACATTCAAGAGGAAGCAAGCCAAGGAAAGAAGAATCATTTATGATTCAATCAAGGACAATTTGATACATGTCATAACCCAATTGAAGACTGCCAAAGAATGCTTTGACACCTTGACAAATCTATATGAGAAGAAAGCTCCCAGTCATAAAAGGGTCTTGAAGAATAAGCTTTGTACTTTGAAAATGGAAAAGGATGAAGGTGTGGCTTCATTCCTCACTAAGATCTCTCAAGTAAGGGATCAACTTTTAGCAATTGGTGTTACAGCAAATGATGATGACCTTGTTCAAACTACGGTTGATGGAGCAAGATTCCCTTCCTTATAACCACCATTTATGCTTTGCATTATTCCTTCCTCTTGCAAGCAATCATGCCATATTCTTTCAATGGTGACATATGATCTTCTTGCTTCCTCTATACAATTTTCCCACACAAAGCAAAACACAACATTGGATTTTTGTTGTTGGGAGGTTAATTGAAAGTGTGAAAGCTAATTAAACTAGTCACTCAATCACTTTTTGGATGTGATCAACTGGTCGGTCAAAGACACAGAGATCCAGAGCATATCGAGGATGAGCCTTGTTGGTTTTAAGTGTTTTTGAACAATGTTTTATTGGTTAGAAAACAAAACCCAAGAATCTCTTTCCAAGTCCAGTACTCGGGCAAGCCCTTGTCGATGAATCGTACTCGAGAAAGCAAGGGGTTTATTTTAAAAGTAAAATTGCAAAAAAGAAAGGTTTTCTAATTACTACACTGCGCAAATCTTTTCTCTTTCGGTAATTCGATATAGCGTAGTGGGTTAGTATTTGCATTACTTTGCAATGAATGAAACTGAAACTTGAAATAGCAAAGTATACTGATTTGTAAAGCAAACCTACACTAACAAAAGCAAAACCATGAAAAAAGTGCACCAATGCAAATCCCCCAGGGGGGATGGGGAATGGACTCTTAGGAGCCTACTCAAAATCTTTTATTATGGTATTTACAATGCTTGAGGTGGATGCCAATGGTCCTTATAGATCTGGATCCAAAGGTTTTACAAGTTTTAGAAAGATAAGATTAAGAAAGGTGCTCCTGTAGGTCTTTGAATTGATTAGATTTTTTTATTTTCCAGCAACACTTATCCTTGTCCTGTCAGTGAAAGACAAACATAAGCCACCTGTATGCACCAAATGTGCCAAATACAATGTTAAAAGCATAAAATATTTAAGTATTGAATGATCTAAAAATATGCACAAGTACTTAACAATACTAGATCTATTCTAAGAATGGTGCTTTATAATTCTAGATCTAGAAACATGCTTAAAAAGATCAACCTTCAGATATTCTTTTGAAAAAGAAACTAAACTACTTAAGCATGTGAGTAACCGTAACCAAAGGGGAAAGTTTGATTTAAATTGAAGGAGAGAGAGAGAGAGAGAGAGAAGAAATGCTAAAAGCCTGGGAATATTTGGGTCGTGGAGTCTGCAGCAGAAAGCGGAGAGACTATTCTCTTCAAAATTTGCTTGAAAGTTGGAGGAGTCAACCAAGATCAACTATCCCTTCAAGCTAGATACTTGCATCAACTTATAAATCTTTGCACAAGAAAAGGTTACAAGCAAAGGTGTTGTCAGAAGTAGAAACTTGGAAAGCATGCAATTAAACAAAATGTACATGTGAGTTAAGAGATCTACAACCATCAAACAATAAGAGCATGAATCAAACTAGAACAATCTCTTATCCTACCGGGAGATAGCTCCCCTTGTAGGCCCACCACAAACCAAAGAAATGCACAAAGAAAAGAAGCTAATATCGGTTACTTCATAAACCATGCAATAATCATCCACACACAATGATGCTCGACACAAGAGATTTGCCTCCAAAGCCTTCTATTATTCCATAAAATACTACAAAATTACAAGTATACAGCTCAACAGCCTTTCGATCTTCTCTGACCATCCGTACAATGAGCTTAGAGCCCTGCTTAAATAGCAAAAATGCCAAAGAGGGGGGGGGGGCACATCCATCACTGAGGTTCAAGTCAAGTTCATGGAGAAAAATGTGGATCTTAATTGATTGGATCACATGGAGGAGGCGCCACCTCTCCAAAAGAGGTGCGCTCCTCACCTTCTCTTACACCAACCCACTTTATAAGTGCCACATAACACAAGTTGCGAGCCAAAAAGGAGGGACGCATTTCCAACTTTGAGTAAAATTTGTGTGAGCTTGAATGAACTTGAGAAATCCATGCGATTGGTTTGATAGCAATCTCAATGTGGAGGGGCCACATCTCATAAGAGATGCGCCCTCACTCCAATCATATTAATCCACCCACACGTGCGCAAAAAAATACCATGCGTGAGCTTTATTGGGGTGGCGCACTTCCTAGCTTGGGATGATTCGCTAACTCCCAAATCAACCTCAAAAGTGATGCTTTAAACCTTAGCTTGATTCACCTTTCACTAAAAGACAAACCTGCCACATCACCAACATACTTTCTCATGTTCTCATTGACTTTTGACTTTTGCCACTTGTGTCATTTTGTGTATTTTCAACATTTTTTTACCAATTTGTCGCATAAGAAAATATGTTTTACGAGGTGATTTAATCACCCGAAGCATATGATAAGTGGGTTTCGGGGTAAAGGATACGCTATGAGTGTGAAAACAAGCATCCCCACGCCAAAATCGGACTCTGGATCACACTTTTATTACAATTAGAATTTTTCCATTTAAACCATTAAAATGGCCTAATTTTGCGGGAAAATTTATTTTTCTCAGAATTAAAAAAAATACTTAGAGGGACCTAACACATGTCCATAGGACTTAATATTGATGCCTAGCATGCTCATATACATTGAAACGTGAACTTTAATAACCTCCTAACGCCTAACCACCAAGAGGACCATTCCAACTTTGGAGGAGAGGTGAAAAACTCGAAAATTATACATCTCTTATTTAGCATTGCATAATTGACAAGGGAAAAAACACCTTGGAATGATTAGATTGACGTCTAAGTCCTAGGAATCCAAGTCCTTTACAAAGAGTTTGCCATGCTAGTACATTTATTACAATTCCCCCAAGGGGGTATGAACATGTGGTACAAAAAATAAAAGGGCTAAGAAGGCCTGATGGATTTCTTAACTCTTATATGACCAAGTGTACTTGATCATTCTTTGTCGGCTCGCCTGAAAGTCCAACTAGGTCCAACTTAGTAAGTAACAAGAGGGAGGTCTCTACAAGGCTTCTAGGCATTTCATTCAGGCATTGGTCCACGATACAATCAATCCATGTGAGTTATGGCATCGAAGGTTTGGACACCTTCATTATAGAGCTCTTCCTAATCTACAAAAGATGGTAACAGGTATGCCTGAATTTTCTTCTGAGCATGATGGTGTTTGTCGAGGTTGTGCTCTTGGCAAGAATGCTATGAAATATTTTCCTAACAATAGCAGAAGATCTAAAAAGATCTTGTATTTAATTCATTCGCATATCTATGGACTTATGACTGCACCTTCTATGCGTGGTTGTTTATATTATGTAATTTTCGTAAATTATTGCTCCCACAAATCTCGGATCTATTTTCTAAAGACTAAAATTGGAACTTTTGATAAGTTCCAAGAATTCAAGGCACTGATTCAAAATCAGACAAGAAGGTGCATCCGTGCCTTGAGGTCAAATAATGGGGGTGAGTTTGAATCTCATCAAATTGATGATCTTTGCCGAAGCAAGGATCAAGAGGGAGCTAATTGTGCCTTACAACCCTCAACAAAATGGGGTTGCAAAAAGGAAAAACAAGACAATATGCAGAGCTACCAGAGCCATGCTATGTGACAAAGGTCTTCCTCTGTCTCTATGGGTTGAGGCTATTAGTACCATTGTATACATCCAAAACATACGACTCCAGAGGAAGTGTTTACTAGTACTAAAACAACAGTTGATTACACGAGGATTCTTGGTAGTCCAATCTATATCGATATGCCAAAAGAAAAGATAACAATGTCGAAACCTTCCGAGAAGAAAGGTATGTTTGTTGGATATAGTGAAACCTCAAAAGCTTATCGTATCTATGTTCCTAGACAAAAGATACATTGAGGTCAGTAGAGATGCGATATTCCATGAAGAAGTTGCTTTTTGTCGTTCCATAGAACTTCCAAACGACTTGGAAGCTCCTTCAAAAAATCCTAGATTCACCACATTCAGATGAACAGAGGGAGGCGGATAATGAGCCTTCAATTCTAGTTGATTCCACAAAACTAGAAGAGCCTACAGAAAGGTTGCTTGAGGCTCCTCCTACCAAAACATACCTGCTTGGTTTTGAGAAACTCTATAGTAAGCAAAAAAGCATATAGCTCCTTTGAGAACTTTCAAAGAAAGCGAGAAGCCTCAGAGATACTCTGGTCTTATAACCCAGCTAGGCCACATCATTGATGCAAAGCCTTAAACCTATGAGGAGGCAGCCAAAAAACAGTTTGTAGTGACTTCTAAATGGATTTACAAAATCAAACATGTTACTTATGGAAGTATTGAAAAATATAAAGCAAGGTTTGTGGCTTGTGGTTTCTCTCAAAAGGAAGGTATAGATTATGATGAAACCTTTGCTCCAGTTGCCAGATACACCTCCATCAGAATGATTATCTCCCTTGCTGCAATTCTGGGATGGAAACTTCACCAAATGGATGTGAAGACAACTTTTCTCAATGGAAAAGTTGAGGAAGAAGTCTGCTTAGAGTAACCAAAAGGTTTTGTGACGCATGGGAAGGAATCTAATGTGTGCAAGCTTAAGAAAGCCTTGTATGGGCTTAAACAAGCTCCAATGGTCTAGTATGCAAGAATTGACAATTACCTTCATAGCTTGGGTTTCTCCAAAAGTGTTGCCAACTCCAACATGTATTTCAAGGTTATTCAAAACCATCCCTTGATCTTGGTCTTATATGTAGATGACTTGTTCCTTACTGGAGAGGAACAACTAATAGCTCAGTGTAAGAGGGAGCTAACTTCAGAATTTGAGATGAAAGAATTGGGTCTTAAGCACTACTTTCTTGGTCTAGAGGTCTGGCAAAAGCCAGATGAGATCTTCCTTTGACAAGGGAAGTATGCAGTTGATATAATACAAAGATTTGGGATGAAAGACTGCAAGCCCGTGAGTACACCTACGGGGTCAAACTTGAAGAAGCTACATGAGTCAACTTCTTGTTCAAAGTTAGTGGATTCTACCTTGTACCATCAGCTTATTGGATCATTGATGTACTTAGTACATACTAGACCAAATACTAAGATATATGCTATGCAGTGAGTGCATTAAGTCAGTTTATGTCTGAGCCTAAGCACATACATTGGGTAGTTGCGAAACATGTGCTTAGATACATGTGAGGCACTATTGCTTATGGGCTCAAATACACTTCCAGCAGTGGAGTGATGTTACTTGGTTATGTTGACTCTGATTGAGCATGCAGTGCAATGGACCGGAAGAGCAAATTTGGGTATTGCTGAAGTATGGGATCAACCATGATCTCTTGGTCCAGCAGGAAGCAAGGCTCTATGGCCCAAAGCACAACAGAAGCTGAATATATAGCAGCCAATAATGCCTGGCAAAAATCAATGTAGCTTAGGAAGCTACTTGTTGATTTATTTGGTGAAAAGCTTGTGATAACCAAAGTTGCATGAAGCTTTCAAGAATCCAATGTTTCATGACAAATTGAAACAATTGAGATGAAGTATCACATCATAAGAGATATGGTCCAAAGAGGTGCCATGACACTTCAATACATTCATACAGATGAGCAGATTGCATATGTGTTAACCAAGCCTCAATCCTTGATGAAGATAGTGTGCTTCAAAGACAAGCTTTGTATTGCAGAGAATGCTTATCTCGCTGAGAGGGAGAGTTGATTTTTTAGCAGCATCGAGAACCATTCTCTAGGAGAATGGAGGCACCTGGTCAATTACCAGGAATATTATTCAACCTAGGGTTGAGGCACCTTGTCAGTTACCAAGAAAATGATTCAGTATGGGACTGAGACACTTGATCTATTACCAAGATGTTGACTAGTGGTCAACTCAACTTGATTCAACTTGGGGCTAAGGCACCTGGTCAATTACCAGGCCATCACTAGAAGCCCTAGACTGGGCCTAGGCAAGTGATGTGTGATGTACTCCACTCCTTGGTCATAGGGGCTATGGGACCTCCTCAAGGGACTAGCCACCCCTTGTTGGAATAACTAGCCTAGGACCTTGGTGTTAATGGGGAGAACAAGACACCCAAAGAATAATCATCCTTATATATGATGATGTACTTGAGTTGACAAGTGTGGACCATGGAGACCAAGAGAAGGGGCTAAGGAATTGCCTAAGATGACTTGCTTAAGAAGATGTGGGTATATAGCCCCAATAAAGTGTTAAAAGCCCACAATGAAATTAAAAAGGACCCTAACCACAGAATTTTATATTATTTGTTGACTCCTTGACTTATGGAAGTTACCCATTGGATTACTCAATGGTGAAATATAAATAAAGAACCCTCTCAAGTGAAAAACATGCATTCAATCATCATTTATCTCGGTCCAAGAAGTCGTTTGGGTATTTTTCAGCAACCATTTATCTTCTTCATCTTAGCTACGTCTTTTTGAGGGTTTGGATCAGCTAGCAGGTTCACAATCTTCCTTAACAAGGTTGTTGTCTCTTCCTCAAGGCTACCGAAGGTCTGCTCTAGCCCTAGTTGTTGATGTAATTGTAACTTCAGAATGTATTCACTTGTATTTCTTATGTATTGTACCCCGATGTTTATTCCAGGATGTGTCTGTAATGTAATTGAGTCATGTCATGCCCCGATGTTCCGATCGGGAGTTTCTATAATGTAAACAAGTCATGTCAAGTCATTGTGGGTAACCCTCCTATTGGTCAAGGGTTAAAGTCCCCGCAGTTCCGGGGCACTAGGGTTGTTAGACTCACTTAGTGAAGTCAGCCCTAGTAGGGTTTAGTCAAGTCAAGAATTAGTATAAATAGAGAGCTAGCCTCTCTATTTATCACACACTCACTCACACTCAGTTGTAGCGCACAGCTAAGGGAGAAGAAGTTGTTGGGGCTAGAAAGAAAGAGGCTACTGTTATCGATCATATTATTGTTTTGGGTTTTACTTTTGGTGCCGATTCTATCTCTGAGGAAGTTGCGGGGTTTTCTCCATTTATGGCTTCCTCGAGGAAAAACAGTGTGTTCATTGTCTCTTGTGTTTGATTGCTGTGCTTGTTATTCTCTCAGTTAAAGATCCTAATATAATGCTAGCTTAATGTTAAAGATCTAACACTATCAAGGCTATCGTGACATAGATCTAGCCCTAGCAAAGTTGTCAAGGGTCTGTTATAGCCCTAACAAGGCTGTCGTGACACAGATCTAGCCCTAGCAGGATTGTCGAGGGTTTGTTCAAGCCCTAGCACGACTACTGTGGGACTGATCAGGCCCTAAAGGGATGCCATGACTATAAGGAGTGTAGTCAACAGTTTTAATAGGGATCAAGGCTATCTACTGCTTGCTAAAGGAATAACATCATCAAGATTAGGGCAATCATCATCTACACCAAAACTAATATTAGACAATGTGCTGCATTAAGATTCGTCTCTCTTTCTCTTGGTATGTAATAAGCCCTAGGGGCATCTTTGTAAAGTCTGCTTATCTTAAATTTGCTCATGTAAAACTCAATCAACTCATATTAAGGAAGATTATACTTTGTTGGGGTTTTATTCCTAAAAAGGTTTCCCTGGGGTAAAAATCTTTGTGTTCCTGTGGATGGTTGTCTTCTTTACTGCTAGTTACCTAATGTTGGTTTATAAACTCAGATTTATATGCTGAAGTCTGCTAAAAGTGGAAAATCAGTTTCTACTATTCTGCTACATAATCAAATCAGATCTACATTAAATAATTTTAACATGGAATTAGTCTCAAATCTCAACGTTTCAAACCTTTTAGCAATAAGAGATTCAAGATTGGTCATTCAAAACATGAGAAAAGCTCAAGAAGAAATTGTGGTGAATCTTGGCAGAATTCAGAAGAGAATCCTGAATCTTCCTCTCCCTAACTCCATTTTTTACTGCCATGTAAAGAGGGAAAATAATGAATACGTCGACCATCTAGCCAATCAATGAGCTCAGGTTGAGTCGAGAATGATAGTTGTGGACGGCAGTCCCCCTATAAAAAAAGGATTCCATGACAATATCTATAAAAGGTTATAATCAAGGAAAGAGCAATCTCATTAGGTAAGGTAGTATAAGCATCAAATATATGATTCTTCAATCTATAAGGTCGACTTCCTTGATGGAGATGGTGTCCCCTTTTCCATCCCTTTCACTGCATTCACATGGCCTGGGACGTGTGGCACAAGAACCCACATTGGTTAGCTCTCGTCGACAGTCTAGTTAAGAAGGGTGGTAGAATTATTTATGAGGCTTTTAAAGGCCAGACCTGGAGTAGTCCCATTTCCTATGCAAATGGTACAGGAACGAAAAAGTGCAATCGAGGGAAGTGTTATGAAAGGCAGGGATAGTGACCCTCACCTCGACCAAGATTGTGATTGTTCTTCTCGCTTTGATTTCGGGTTGGGCAATGCCTAGGTGAAATTCTCTCTGAGTTAGTGGTTTTTAGAAGTGTCTTCTCCTCTGCATCCTACCTGGAGGTAGCGATAACCCTCTACAAGTTTTCGAGTTCCTAGAGTGGGATCATATTGATTCTATCATCAGCACCCAAGGAACATAGCTCAAAAGCAAAGAAAGGCAACCGGAAATGTCATCCTGGCAAGAGATATACGCCAACATTTAGAGGTTCTTTGAGGACTTCAAGAAAATCCTGAGGTTTGTCCACGAAGGCATAGGAGGAGTTCACCAAAGAATCTCCAAATTGATAGACACCGAACAATACAACAACACTAGAATTGCCTACATAGAGTCTAGAATAGACGACATCGACGAAAACCTAAGAGAGCAATTGAGCCTTATGGAAGAAATTAAGAAGGAAGTGGGGGATCTGACAAGGCTAATTATGCAGTCGCAGACTGAAATTCTTGGAGGAAGATGCACGGTCTATGGAGGAGGCCTCAATTGTACAACTGATGCAAGACTAACCAAGACAGGCATGATAATTATAAATAAGTTTTTTTATTGTTTTTCTCTCCTTTGTCGATAGGTATGCATTTTTGCATCCTATTATGTAACCAATATGTTAAGATCTAAAGCTCTCATAATGTTGTAGTAGGAAAGAAAATTATTGGCAACTTGCTGAAAATTTTGCATAACGAAGGAAGCAAGGCAGGAAGAAAACATTCAGAGAATAGGAGCCTTCTAATAAAGTCACAAGCTGAACTATTGTAACAATTTACTAGCTAATTCCAACTGTTTAATACAAAACCACTTTCAATTTCTGTTCAAAAAAAGATATATCCAGAAGATTCCTTAATATTATCTATGTTTTAAGCAAAATTTTGTTATAGCTCCTAAAGAAAATTATAACATGATATATTTCTCAAAAACATGTCAAAAATGAAAACTCAAGAAAGATTGTTTTTACTCTATTCGATGGATATTATTCTCATAACACTATTATTCCTCTTGTTATTCACACACATGGCCAGACCACATAGAGGGAGTGAGGAGAAGACCAAGAAAGCAACAAATCAACCATTATATTCATTGAGATGGGCATTATGTTGTGAATATTTAAATGATATTATTAATTATAAATAAATAAACTATTAGTTACTAAGGTGAAAGGGCGTAACCCTTCACTATGCATGCTTAAGCCTTATAAAGACAAGCCTCATTAAGGGGGCACTACCTTCTACCTTTATGGACGTCCACATTAGCATAAGGATCATGGTATATTGAGGCTTATATGCTATAATAGACCAATCCTCACAACCAATGTGAGATGGGAGGGTAGTAAATTTTATAGTCCTATAAGCTATTCCAAGACACCCCAAGCTAGGTATATCCAACTATTATCATTCTTGTATTTATCATTCATGTTATTAAGCAATTTTTGTTATAGCTCTGGAAAAAATGTTCAAACATCATATATTTTTCAAAAACATGTCAAAAATGGAAACCCAAGAAAACTTCCTTTTACTCAAGTGTTGAGTATCCACCACCCAAAAGGTGGGACACCATTTACATTGTTTGGTGTGTCACCACCCAACCTAACTTAACAACCATGATAGCTCAACCACAAATGAGTGACTCCCTTGCAAGAACACATCGACCACTTTTTTGAGGAATCAAACCTAGTGGAGACAAAACATGTCCAAAAAATATGCATGTTTTATCTTTTTTAAGTTCAAAAAAATAGGAAACAAACCTTAATGTCTTTTTTTATGAATTTTATTATTAAAAAAAATTCACTTGTCATACAATCCCCATTGAATTTGAAATTTGCCATTAAATTTGAAACTCAACATGAAAATTGCCATTTGAAATTCAGGATTAAAATTTCCAATAAATTTGAAATTGTTCATTTAATTCGCCAATGCTTTAAATATGATGAGCTTCTAAGCTTTTGTAAAAAAAAATGGCAATGTCGTGACTAATAATATAATCATTGCATTGATTTTATTAGTTTATGTTTATGTCCTTGTCATATGTTCCATCATATTTTCAATTTTTCACCAACCAAAAACTGGGATTAAGTGGGTGATAAACTTAAACAATAAAACGCACCTCCCTATTAAACAATGGAAGCATTTAATAGGACTAAGAATTCTAGCATTTATTTTAAAAACACATATTTGTTAAATCATTTCAAAGTAAATCAAAACAGTGTTAAAATTGCATTAACAACCTTATTATGCCCTCATTAAAGGATATATATATATATATATGCGTACTCACATATCAAGTTGTGTTATTTATATAAAGGCTTTTAAAGGTATAGAACATATCTCTAGATGCAGGGATGAGGAGAGGCTCTTGCCTATCTCTCACCTATACCATCCCTCTGCAAACCTTGTTACTCTAGCATGAGAAAGACACCATGGTGGTGTTATGGAGCAAGGAAGCAACTACAATGTGGTCAATAGGAGAGTCTAGATGCATGCACCGCATGGGTGTTTTAGTGAAAGTTTTGCATGTGTCAATGATGTTTAATTTCAAAATTCCGATTACCATGTCGCCCTATGTAATGCCTCTCCTGACAACCAATGGGTTTTGCAATAGTGTTACAGAAGGGCATGCTATTTTGCACCCCTCGGGATGAGGGCTGCCTAGCAGAACATTTTGTCACGCCCCCCTTTTTGCAAAACTACACACATTCCCAAAGTGCATCTTTCATCTCCCACATCCCCACATCCCGAAAACTTGGTGAAACATTGGTTTGTAGCTTGTGGGTTCAACTCAATAGAGAAGGATAGCAAAATAACATCTTCTTGCCCATTCTTACTTGTTTTGGAGTCAGCCAATGGTTGTTTGTGATGATTGCAAAACTAATGCTATCGTACTCAAAACCATATCAGAATTAGTTTTCCTAAAAATTATAACTTAGCTCGTGATTGAACCAAAACCAACCATCAAATTGGTCAACAACTTGATCAACTAAAAAATACATAAAATACTCAAATTTTAATAACAAAGATATAGTCATGCACATCAATGTAAATCTAAATCATTCAACAACAAATATGAAAAGTTCGTTGATTTATATTACATGTAAGGTGCAAATAGGAAAAGCTTCGACAAGCTATAAGTTCAAAGATACATAAATTAAAGTCATGAGAAAAAATACATAAACTTTGAGGCTTTAAATGGCCTCTAAATCCCAAGAGTCATCATGCTATAATCAAATTTCTCCATAGCATACTATGTAATAAGTCATGACTTATGACTCATGACTAATGACTCATCAAAATCATCAAGATCGATAGTAATAGCATCTATTGAATCCTCTATATCATCCTCATCACCTATTGTATGGTGCTTTCTTCTTGAGTCAATGCCCCCAAAGGTTTAGGGTTGCGGTTTTCTTTTGATTTTTTTCTTCTTTAAACTAACTTGGCTTGCAATTAGGGGGACCAATTACCCTATCAAAACCAATTGAATCATCACAAACTCTTTCAATATATTAGTTTAAATGTGATTCAAATGAATCAAATGATGACTCAATCAAGTGAGATTGAGTCGACAATCAATAGTTAAACACCCACGTCAACAAATTATGATAACAAAGCAAGAAACAAGGTGGTCAAGTGTGATGGACACCAGACTGATCCTCTCATCCTCTATCGGAGCTCTTTTTGTTCATGTAGGCATTCTTATAGAATTGCATGCAACTTGGGGTTTTTGAGTTATATTCATGGCCCTAAGGGGTGTACTATCCCCAACACACACTTCTTATGAGGTTGTTGTGATTGCCTCCAGATCAAGACAAGCTTTGCCACTTGTTTATTTGTAGTTGTGACCTTTGACACCTGTTGAAATTTTATGGGACAATGCCTTCCCCAGCATAATGCTTTGTGTTTTGTAAGGGGTAGGGTTGATTAGTATGTTGGTTGTATCCCTGTCTACCTACTTTCAAGACTATGCCTCTCTCCCACTTAGCTCTCAATGTCTTGTTTTCTAATAAGTCTCACGGTAATTTATTCATTGTTTTGCTCGTGATTACCTTTGGCAACTTGTAAGGTTTTGATAGTTTTGAGTGCAATGGTCTTGGCATTATGCCTATAAGTTACTCAATTGAAAAACCCTTTGCAACTCTAATTTTAGCGCACTACTCGTTATTACATTAATAGAAATTTAAAGCATCTTCCAAAAGAAGAAGAGGCAGAAAGCCCTTAAACCATCTATGGCTACCCCAATTTCAGCGTGCCCAATTGTTGTTCTCTTTTTAACACGCTACTTGTTGTTACATTAAAACAAATTTAAAGAAGGCGGCTATTTTTAAATCACATTTGACCACCCAAATTCCAAAAGCTTAAAATTTTCTAGACAATCTCTCTTTTATTTCCATGTTGTTTTCATTATTAGTCTTTTATTATGTCTTTTTAGTGTCCTTTCTAAGACTTATTCTCCGATAATTTTAATCTGTGTTGCAAGGGTGTTTTAATCTTATTCTCCAATTTCAGCGCGCCCAATTGTTGTTCTCTTTTTAACATGCTACTTGTTCTTACATTAAAACAAATTTAAAGAAGGCTATTTTTAAATCACATTTGACCACCCAAATACCAAAAGCTTAATTTTTTCTAGACAAGCTCTCTTTCATTTCCATGTTGTTTTCATTATTAGTCTTTTATTACGTCTTGTTAGCGTCCTCTCTAAGACTTATTTTCTAATTTTAATCTGTGTTGCAAGGATACCTGTCCCCAAGGGCTAAGTTAGTATCCTCGTCTCGTGTACCATCCCCAAGTCCCGAAAACCAGGTCGGGTGCTTCATAGACATCCCCTGAAGTCACCATCGTACCAGGTACCTTAGGCCCAAAAACAGGAAACTTTGCTCATTTTGGGGACTTTGTCCCCCAATTTTGGGTACTTCGGGGAAACTCCAGTGTGTGAAAATTATTTTTAAAAAAATTATAAAAAAAATTACCTTTACAAATAGGGACAAGGTAGGCGTGGGTCCCCCTACCCTCTTAAGACCCTGCGGGCCTATCCACTTCCCCCAACGCAGAGTTGAGTCTTGACTTTTATTGGAGCTTGCGAGAGGAGAGCTTGTTGCGCAAAGGAGAGGAAATAGGCAGAGGAGAGATAAGACAAGCTTAGGTTGTATTAGACTTAAAGGGTTTGTGCTTTTAAGTTAATGACATGGCACTATCTAGCTTGGAGGGGTTGGTATCTATTCTTAGACTATTTCATCTAGAAGATTTCCTTATTCTTTTATGACTCTGGATCTTGTCATTAGATTTTTATTGGCATAGTTAGTGTTTATTGTTGATCATTTGTGCTTACTGTTGATCCTTTGTGCAAGTTGTTCCAATGTTGTTGCACATACCATATTCTTTGTCCTTCATGAATGATAGAAAACCTACTTTGTTGATCTTTGTGCAGACGTTTCTATGCATGTGCATATTTCTAATTTTGAAAAACCAAAAGCTCCATCAACTATTGCCATGTTTATACTTAAGGTTCATATGTAATTCCCACTTTATATCAATGATTTATGAACTTTGAAGCAATGTGCATGTTAATTGTACTTGTTAGTTATTGAAATTGAATACTAGTGAAAAAAATTGATTTAATTTTATTATTATTATTATTATATATATATATATGCTGACGTACCCAAGTCCCCTGTCTCAAGAAGTGGTTTCCCCGTCCCTATCCACGTACCCAAGTTTCTTGGCAACTTAGATTTTAATCAACAAGAATATACATTGCATTGATTGTGCTGAATTTGAGGAGGTAGAAGAGTATTAATTTTTTCTGTGACCATTTCTCCCATAATCAAAAAATAAATAAATTTATTCAAGAATATAGATTATATTAATACAAATATCACAAAGATAACAATAAGAAGACAAAGGGGGGCAACAAAGCATGATACAATCCCAATGTTTGTACAATGAGACAAAAAGAGGGTGCTAATATATCAACCATGGACTTGCAGAGTTGCACCCCAAAGCCTGTTATTGAATTGATAAAGATTTTGGTGCAGATAATGCCTTACAAACCACTTGTCTCACAATTGTAACCCACTCACTAATTTTAGATCCAACTTAACACAGTATCTATCAAGCGCCAAGAGGGGTCAAATCACTCGAAGTGCAAACCTTGAGTTTTTGCACCCTTGAAAAGGTTTTGCACCTAAAGGAATTTGACCCCTCTTGCCATTTGTTATATTTGGGATTAAAAATAGATCTAAAATAGTTTTATTGTTCTGATATTTTTAAATATTATATTTAGCCAATATATGATGATGTGTTAAAGTAGCATTACAGATCGCGCCCATACCTGGCTGTAGAATGATGCAATGACAAACAAAATATGGGTTCCAAAGACACTAAGGGAGAGTAATCAATACTGGAACAGGTACCAGTAGTGGAAATACGGAGTGGTGGGGGTAAACCTCAATCTTGGAAAATCTATCTACCATAAGTGGTTCATAGAAGTACTTTATGTACAAGTCATTGTCAATATTTTCATGTTTTTTTAATTATTTATCATAAAAAGCTTCTTCTACATCTTGAAATAAAATGAATATTTTCAAATTTGAAATTTCATTTTAATTAACATCCACACTTTGAGTCACATCCATGTTCACCCATTGGCCCCAGTCAAAATTACACTATGCTAAAGAACTTGGAACTTCGTGGCTGACATGGCCACCATTTTGGACTAGTCATATATCAAGAAAATACACTTAGATAACGAACATGCCAAAGTATATGTGATAAAAATTTGGAAGAAAAAAGAGCTCAGGAACATGGAGAATTGAATCACACAAAAAGGGTGTAACACTAATGGTGTCTCTCCCCTAGGGGGCTTCATCTACTAAAGCAAGACCTACATTGCGGCTGCAAGTTGATTCCTGTGTTTTAAACTCGTAACGACTGAATTTTACTGTCACCTAAGTGCTGCAATAAAGCAAAAAAAATACATAAGCTTTCATGCAAACAATATATTCAATGAATGATGCAATGCCAAACAAAATCTGGGTTCCAAAGACACTAGGGCTTCATCTACTAAAGCAAGGTCTACATTACGGCTGCAAGTTGATTCCTGTGTTTTAAACTCGTAACGGCTGGATTTTACTGTCACCTAAGTGCTGCAATAAAGCAAACACACTACAGAAGCTTTCATGCAAACAATATATTCAAATCGGACATAAGATTTGAATTTATTTATAGCGATGTCCATATATATCAAACTCGAATCCGTCTGTAGTGCCGGGAACCTTGAATCCAATAGATTGCTCTCTTTGCATAGCCATTTATATGAAGAAGCCAATGTTCAGTGTAAACGAATCGCACTGCCGCTTAGATCAGCTATAATTTAGTTAAAGCAAAACAGAAGGGCGACATTTCTACAGGATGTTCTCTAAATATCTATCCTCGTTATCATTTTTTGGATTGTATTCCTCGATTTTTGTGTGGATGCTAAACAAATGAGAAACGGGGATAAGACCCTGATCGCTAACAGAAATTAACAATGCAATTCTCAGATGCTAATAAAATTGCTAAATTTGACACACTTGTACACATTAGCAGGCAGTTTAAAGGGAATATTTTGACTCACGCATTTCCAGTTGCCTCCAACGAAAAACTTACGAGCCATGGTGTTCTCGCGACTCGATCTCCGAAACCTTGCCCCAAAGATACAGAGAAAATTCTTCGAAAGATTTAGGTAGATATGTGAACTAGAGTGTGGTAGGTTAATTATACAGCCGATAAATGACCTCTGATGGCGGATATTATAAAATCGATTTAATTTTGGGGCTAGAAATCCGGGGGCTCTTATCCTGAATGGCGGCGGAAACGGCGTAAAGTTTTACGAAAAGGTTTTGGAATCAACATACATACAAAAGATTTTAAAATTTTGGAAAGGGAAATGGTTTTGGAATCCATATACGTACAAAAGCTTTTAAAATTTTCGAAAGGGTGTTTAATTTTACATGTGGTCAATGAGATCATGGTTAGTTACTCTTATTTGCTTTTTTATATTTTTTTGTCATGTAGAATACATGGATATTCTAAATAAAAATATATCCTTAGCTACTCTTGAATGTCCACTTGATTTGTAAAAAAATCAAGGTTATGCGGGAACCTGAGCTGCAATAAGGAAATCCTCAACAACAACAAAAATTCATTGATCTTCTTCATAATTGTTGATGAGGTTGTTTTTATGGAGCATTATAATTGGATTCCACTTGTGGAAGGGTTGGTGTAAGTTTATGGAAATTAATGATGAGTTGTGTTGTAAGAATAAATACTTTTTGGGTTCAGAACTTTTAACCTTATAGATGTTATTATATTTTGTACATTCAAGAGGTATATCTTCTATGCGATTGGTAGGGACTCAAAAGTAAAACTATTGATTAAATTAATAAGGAAAACATTATGTAAGTATTGCAACTCAAAACATGTATGTTGAAAATCATAGGTATTATTCAGTCTTTTGCAAAGATCAGTTTTGCTCACATATATAGGGAATACAACCATGAGGTTGTCATTCAGGAGTTAAAAGGGTGTATTACTTACCAACATAGATCCAAATCCTAGGCTCTACCAAGCGCCGAGATGGATCAAATCTCTCGAGGTGCAAACCTCTTCTTAGGTATCCATTGATTTGATTCAAACCAAAAGACACATTTTTTTATTTAAGGTCCACATATAATTTTATTGTTATTAATATTTAATATTATTTATGGCCAACATATAATTTTTTTTTTTTTTTTTTGTTAGGAACGAACATTGCATCATTTCCCCACACATGGTTTTAAAACCATATGCAAGGCCCTCCTACGATCATAGGTTGTTTAGGAGGCCTTGCACATGGTCTTAAAACCATTTGCAAGGCCCTCCTAAACCATGTACAATAAAACCATGGGTGGTTTAGGAGGCCTTGCACATGGTTTAAAAACCATGTGCAAAGCCTCTTAAACCATGTACAATAAAACCATGGGTTATTTAGAATGCCTTGCACATGGTTTAAAACCATGTGCAATTGTTTTGTTAGGTAGGAAGATTACAACATCTCCCCCATATAAGATTGTTTTGTGGCCAACATTTATTTTGGCTTGTTAGAAAATTTATTTTTTATTAATTAAAATAACATTACGAAAGTGATATTATTTTTTATTTTGTGTTACAAAATCTCTCCCATAATATTCACTATCACTATTTTTTTTGCCGACATGTTACAAACGTTACTAATGTTACATCACGTTACAAGATCCCTCCCATAATATTCATTATCACTATTATTTTTTGCCGACATGTTACTAACGTTACATCACGTTACAATATCTCCCCAATATTTGGCTGTAGAGTGCCTCTCGATGCAATTAGCAGTCCCAGGATGGTACAATGATTGAACAAAGCTACATTTAGATATATTAAGAGTTAGCCAAGGTTGTTTTTTGGATGACATATTAGTTGTTGATTTTTACAATTACAAATTTACTTCTCTTTCAGAAGAATGCAACAAAAACATACTTTTGATAGACTTTGGGTGCAAATTAAATGCTTGCTTGTTTATGCTCATGGAAATGGCATCTTCTTTTATCTATCCTTTTGATATAGGGTTTGCAAATGTTGGGTGCTATAAATGCCCTTTTTGCCCAAACTTATTTAGCCTGTTTTCCCTGATTTTGTCTCTTATTTGTGGCCAAGTCATTAATTCTTGATTTTGTTTATGGTTATGAATTTTTTCTTTGAATTGTGTTGACTCGTGATTGTTTTTATAAGCAAAGTTCATAATCTCCAGATGTTCTAAGTGTAACAGCTCGCTGAACTCAGGAGGTAAAGAATGCTTGGCGTCAATTGCCCTTTTTACGATCCAATCGAAGTCGTTGATGAGATAAGCTCGGATGTCTTTCCACGCAGCCAGTTGAAACAACCCAAGCATCTTCCTTCATCAGCTAGAACACGTTCGAGCTTTGAACAGTTCAGATTAAAAGCTCATTCATGCTTATGAACTAATTCCATGTAATGCAATAATAGATGTAATTGTTTATGTTTGATTCAACAGCCTAGAGATCGTAGATCTTCATGGTTGCTTGATATTAGTAGATTTGAACTACTTCATCCCTGTATAAGTATGAACAGGCAATTTGAGCCAGGGGTTGGCAATATTGAAGAATGATTGTAGCAAAGAGGATACTGTAATTGTATTTTAATCATTTCAATAAAAGGAACAACAATTCTCAATATCTTTCTGTTGTAGATTTCGTTAAGCCTTTAACAACATCTCTGTTAGGAGGCCAGGGCCCGCCTTCTTACAGAGTTGTTGGTGTTAGTAGATGTTTTAGTTTTAATTATTTTGGCTTGGTGTGGAATTCCAATCGGGTGTATTTTCATATGATTGCAACAGTAGCTATCAAATAATTGCATCGTTATACTTTCCTTTGGTTTGTTGCAACAGTGTGGTGTGAACAGTCGACTGTGTAGAGTAATTTCTTTTCTTATGCAAAGTGTGCTAATTAGTATCGTTGTTACAGTCATTTTGTTTTTATAACAATCTCATGGAAAATTCAAATTTTCGCTCCAAGAAGATTTTCTGGTTTCTTCGACTCTTAGCTCTCAGAGTTTTGGAGGCTTCGGCTCTTCTGAAGTGCTGCTGCAGTGGTCACATTTCTCTGGTGTCATCTTCTTGAAACCGTTGTGTTGGTGCTTGGGGCGGCGAGCCAGTCTCTTCTGCATTGAGTGCCCTCCTCTTGTGGGGAGTTGATTGTTGGAAGAACCTTTGCTCCTTTGTCGTTTAAGAGGCTTGAGAAGTCCCTTGATTGCTCTTGCAGGTTGGGTTCATGTTCAGGCAATTAGTTGTTATTTGTGTGTGGATGCTTTCTATGGCATGGAGTCTTGTTCTTGGTTTTTTTGGTGTCGATCTTTGTTTCTGCTTGGATGCCGCTGTGGTTTTCAAATTTGTGAATGCCCTCGTGTCTTTGCTTCAAGAAGTCCATTGGTTTGTATTATTTTCCTTCCTAGACCAGATCCAGTCTATTCTCCCTGGGCTTGCATTTATTTTCAGTTTTCTCCAAGTGGGTCAGCTATGGCCTCTGGAGGAGGCCCCCCTCCTCTTCCTCCTGAGATTAGCACTTTTAAACGTCTCATTGCCTCGTGTGGGAAGAGAAAGGGAAGTCCTCTGAGGCAATCCTTTGTGAAGAAGACAGATATTCCTTCGGTTGATATTTTGGCAAAACGCCCTTGTCGGACTGCCTTGAACCTAGTTGAACGTGGACTTATAGGGCAATTCACTAGGTTGTGGCCATCCCCGAAGGCTGTTGAAGGATGGGTTCAACGAAACTGGAGACCATTAGTCTTAGAGGGCATCCGCAATCACCTTGTTGGAAGAGGTTATTATGTTTTTGTCTTTGAATCAGTAAATGATAGAGACCTTATATTCCGAAATGGCTTTTATTTTATGGGTCCTCAGGGCCTTTATTTGAATAAATGGATGTCGGATTTTGAACCCAACCCAAGATGTTCCCTCTGTTGTTCCTGTTTGGGTTAGGCTTCCCCATCTCCCCCTTCACTGTTGGAATTCTAAATCCTTGGAAGCTATTGGGAACACGCTCGAAAAATACATTGACAGGGAAGAAAGGAAAGACCAATATTCTTGCGCCAGAATTTGTGTTGAGGTAGATCTTGAGATTGGGCTGCATGAGGCAATCAAACTTAATGTTGCTGATTGGTCTCATTTTTAGGAACTTGATTATGAACAACTCCCTTTCAAGTGTCGGTTCTACCATGAATACAGACACTTTGCTCGCAGTTGTAAGAAAAAAACTGAAGAAGCCTTGGTTTCAAATAAGCCTAACCTATGGAAGAAAGCTCAGAAATCAGGTTCTTCTAAACCGATAAATGAAAAAGAGGGTTATGTTGAGAATGGAATTAAGTCTGATGTGAAGAATTCTACATTACCTCTGAAGGTTGGAACGGACCCGGTCTCTTCAAATCCTTTCGAGGTTTTAAGCTCTGCTGAGGAACGGTCCTTTCCTATTCTTGAAGAAGGTGAAATTCAACATTATGTAGTAAATATTGAAGAAGGTGAATCTAAGTATTATGTAGGAAATATTGAAGAAGGAAAAGTTATCATCGAGCCTGAGCCAGCCTGTCTTAATTCTCCCAGGGAAGAATCTTGTTCCTAGGATTTATCGCCCATAAGACCTCCAATTTCTCCCTCTTATGCTAATGCGCTTAAGAAGAAAGTTGAGTCTTCTGGCTCCTTGGAAGATGATGGGCAATTCGCTAAAAATTTTAGAAGGAAATCTCGAAAGGAAATCAGAGAGGAAGAAACTGAGAGGCTTAAGATGCATGGGAGCCAGCCTACTATTGAGTTGTCATTTGGTAGAAGCAAGCGAAACAAGCCTCCAAAGGGTGGAGCTACTCCCTGCCCCTCGGGTAAATAATGCAGATCAATTCTTGGAATTGCGGGGGTTTGGGGAACTCTTTGAAGGCTGAAGCAGTCAAATATCTGCTCAAAATGAATCCTTCAAACATCATCTTGCTTCAAGAAACTAAGATAGAAGAGGAAGCTCTTCTATCTATCAATAGGGCGAAATGGAAAAAAAAGTTGGGTTGGCTGTAAGCACTCGAGGCACTTCTGGTGGCCTCGCTACCTTATGGTCAGAGGATAATTTTCTCCTTCTTTCCTCATATTCAACTCAACATTGGATTTTTTTGAATTACAGCACGTGATGAGTAAGATTACTATCTCTCTTTTTAATTTTATGTTCCAGTAAACCATCTGGAGAAAAATATATGCTGGCAAACTCTCTCAAATTACTTGGAAAATCATGCTCTCATAAATATTGTCGTGGCAGGCGACCCCAATATTGTTCTGGAGCCCAAGGAGAAACGTGGTGGAAACCTTGGTAAGGATCCATTTCAAGAAATGGTTGACTCCCTCATTCATGCTTACGGTCTTCTAGATCTTAAGCCCAAGAAAGGGCGTTTCACATGGACAAATAATAGAGTGGGATTGGCTCTAATTTCCGCTCGTTTCTTAGTCCAAAGTTCCTTGTTATATGACAGCATTCTTTCCTCTCTAATTCTACCAAATCTCACGTCAGATCGTCACCAAATTGCTCTTCTTTTAGAAAGAGAAGAAAATCTCGGCCCTTTACTTTTTCGGTTTAGTCCTCTCTCGGATGAAAGGGATGGTTTTGGGGAATTAATTTCCTAAGTCTAGTCACAATTCATCGACGGCTCTCCCAACTTTGTTTGGGAACAAAAATTGAAGCTTATCAAAGTTGCATTGAAAAGATGGATTAAAACGCCCATCAAAAACCCATCGAGAAGTAAGGTAGAGTCAGTTCAGGCTCTAGCTGATATTCAGCTGAATATGGAGAATAATGTAATTTCTCAGTCTCAAATAGCTGCTGAACAAGTTGCGTAGTCTTCAGCTTCCCTTTCCTTTCGTCAGGATGAAGTTCATTTGAGGCTTAAATCCTATAGCCTTTGGCTGTTGGCAGGGGATAAAAATGCTGCCTATTTTCATCGGCAATGCAGGTCAAGAATCTCTCGCAACCATATATCAGAGCTTTGTTCTTTTGAGGGCAAGGTAATAAAAGGTCAAGAGCAATTGCAATGAGCTCCAAATGAGCATTTCCAACTTTTGTTCCAGGATGATGGTAATACTGATGTAATGTTGAATTCTGAATTGCTCTCTAATATTCCTTCACTGGTCAGTCAAGAAGACAATGCAGGACTTGTGAAGCCCTTCTCTGAGAAAGAAGTCGTTGAAGTCATTTGGGCTATGTATCCAGATAAGGCCCCCGGTCCAAATGGATTCTCTATCCATTTTTACCATTTATGTTGGAATATAATCAAATATGACCTCCTCCAGATGATCTCAGCTTTCCTTAAAAAAGCCAAAGTAGGAGGGAACACTAACTCTGCCTTTCTAGCCTTGATTCCTAAGGAAGTAAATCCTGCCTCATTTGATAGATTCTGACCCATCGCCCTTTGTAATGCTTCTTATAAAATCTTGGCCAAACTCTTAGCCAATAGATTGAAACCTTTGCTAGGAGCTTTAATTTCTCCTCTACAGGGAGGGTTCGTCAAAGGAAGACACTTATTATATAATGTGATCGAAGTTCAGGAGGCCCTCCACTCCAGTTTTCAAAGAAAGGAGAAAGGCATGTTGATCAAGTTAGACATGAAAAATGCTTTTGATCAAGTCAAGCTCTCCTTCCTCTATCAAGTCTTAAGTTCTTTTGGCTTTAGTGCAGATTTTGTTGCTTTGATTAAAGCATGCACTGATAGGCCCTAGATTTCACCGCTTATAAACGGAAGGCCGACAGATTTCTTTCAAGCTTCCAGAGGGCTGAGACAAGGGTGCCCCTTGTCTCCCTTTCTGTATATCTTAATGGTGGAAGTGCTAAGGAGAAAACTTTACATTGAAATGGTTGTTAGATCTCTTCCCAGTATAAAGATTGCTAGTGGGGTGGATCCCATAAATCACGCCCTTTTTGGTGATGACTCTCTCTTATTGGGAGGGGCTTCCCTCATAATTCCTCGGGCTTTCAATGTTATTCTGCAAAATTTATGTTCAATCTCTGGTGCTTTAATTAATAAAATTAAAAGTGTTGTATATGGATGGAACATAGATCATCAATCTCTTCATAGAATAGCTCATTTTTTGGGCTTTCCCGGCTTCGAAAAGTGGGATAAAATCAAGTATCCAGGGCTTCCCCTAACTTTGGGACCCAGTCCTCCTTCCATTTGGTTGGATGTGATTGGAAAAATCAAATCTAAAATTGTTTCCTAGAGTGGGCATTGGTTAACTAAGGCGGGCAAATTGGTTTAGATAAAGTCTATTCTCTCATCCCTCCCTATTTTCCAACTTTATTTGCTTCTTGCCACCAAGTCCATTTCAGCCCAAATCTCCAAACTTCTTCGATATTTTCTTTGGAAAGGTGGCAAATGTAACCAAAAGAAGATGCATTTAGTTAGTTGGGAAACCCTCAAAAGACCCATTCTGTAGGGCGGTTTGCAAATCCGAGATCCTGAGATGTCTAATATGGCTCTAGGAGGAAAGCTTATATGGCAGCTGTACTCAGATAAACATCATCCAGTCAGCAAGATATTTTGGAAGAAATATTTAAAGGGAGGCCCATTGAGAAATATTAAGATAGCCAATTCCCCCTCAGGAACAACAATCTGAAATCTTTGTAGAAAAGGATTTGACAACATTTAGTCTCAGCTTTATAGAATTCCACGAAGTGGGAAAAAGACTCTACTGTGGGAGGATAAGATCTTAGGAAATCTTCATCTCTCTTCAATTAATTCTTTGTTTGAGTCAAAGGCTTGGCTCTCTAATAAAGGGTTCCTCAGGTTGGCTAATATTTGTATATGGGACGGAGATGGGATTTGGGTTGGTTGGGTCTTTCCTGAGACTCTGGTTCATATAATTTCTGAGCAGAAATTGTTGATTATGCATTTAACTGGTATGGCTCTGGTTAATTGCTCTCACACAGATGTTTGGGGGTGGGGTCGTACAGGAAAATACATAGCTGGTCTTGGTTTCTCTCCTCTCTAATCGTCCCTTGTTCCTTGAATTTCTTCAACAATCTGGAAGGCAGTGTGGTCCTCTCCTTGTCTCCCTAAGGTAATTTTTTTTACCTAGCTCTTCTGCACAAAAGCGTTATGACCGGAGAAAATTTGCAAAGGCGTGGTTTCAATGGGCCTTTTAGATGTTGTTTTTGCAATATTACTGAGGAAACGTCTGACCATATCTTCATCAATTATGAGTTTTCTCAACATGTTTGGGAGTTGGTTTTACATGGCCTTTCTGTTTTGGTATCTCCTCACAACTCTGTATCTTCTCTCTTCTCCTCCTAGCATGATCGAAATCTCGACAGTTTGGCCAAAAACGTTGAGTGGGAAAAGTTTTGGCAGGTAATCCCAAAAATCACATGGTGGTCGTTGTGGCTTTCACGGAATGAATGGATATTCAATGGCAAGTCGTCGACTTCTGTCCAAGTAGCTTCAAAAACCAAATCACTCATCACAGAATTGGCTCAAAACTTCTTTTCCCCGTCAGGTCTACCAGTTGAAGGTTGCGCGTGGCTTGGAAAGTCTATAGTCAGTCAAGTCAATCGAAAAATGATCTCTTGTAAACCAAGTTGCCCCCCATCCTGGCGAATTCACTCCAATAAGTCAGATTTTCTACTTCAGTGGACAAATTCTTCTTGTGCTTGTATTTTTTTCGATGGCGCGTCCAAGGGAAATCCTGGGTTAGCTGGAGTTGGGGGCTTGGTAAAATGTCTAACAATCAAGCTGAGAGTTACAGTCTACTCAAGGCATGTCAATTGGCAAAAGAGGCTGGCATTAAAACTATTCAAGTTTATGGGGATTCCGAACTCTTGATTAAAATGCTAAATTCAGATGGTATTTTAAATAATTCAGCTCTGAATTTAATCCTGCAGAGAATCCGAATTACAATGAAGGACTTCGAGCAGGTTGAATTTTTTCACATTCTAAGAGATTTAAATGGAATGGTAGACTCTTTGGAAAATATTGCTTGTCTTATGGCTCAAGGATACCTTAGTCCAAGTGGAGAACCCAGTTCTTTTCATCCTATACCTTAATCTCTTGAAAGATATCGATTATTCTTTGAAGGGCTTGCAGCAGTTTTTCTGTCTGGACTGTAATTGGATTATTGACAATGGCTCTTTCTGTCATGTATAGTTTTTTTTTCAAAAAAATTTATAAAAAAAAATACCCGTTTTTGTTAAAAAAAAGTATCATTGTTACAGTCACGCTTAGCTCCTACACATTGTTGTTATTTATCTTTCCTATAATTTACTAAATCAGATAGATCACTATCTTCATGAACTGAATATTTTGTTGATGGTTTGTAATTGTCTTAATTTGATATTTTAGGATTTAACTTCTTGCAAAAGCAATTCTAGTTAATTCATTCTTAAATATGTAGTTGTAGGATTGATATTGTAGGAATTAGAAATCCTTTGAGCTCTTAGATTGATAATTAGGATTAGTTTTCATAGGGAGTTGAGTTGACTGAGCAGTTGTTAGGACAAATGATCTCAATTTCATTAATCAACTATTGAAGTGTTTATGCATATATTTTGCTTAGTTACCTTTGAAATAACCAAACTTTCTTGGGTTGACAATTTATATTGAGCACTCTGCTTGTTAGTGAAATCAATGAGCATATAGAGTGACCAACATTTTGGCGTCATTGCCAGGGAAGGTAATTGGTAGATATAAATAGTAGTCGATTGGTTCAATTTCTTTAACTATTGTGATTTTCAGGGTTTCTAGGACAATAAGACGCAATGAAGAGTTGTGCATCCTTCAACAGACCAGACGGGTTCCTACCCTGAGGATCAGGTATGATTATTTAAGCTTGCATGAATACGAGAAGAAACAAATGGGAAACCCCCATAAGCACTAACTTTGGAGGTGGAAGAGGTCGAGGCTGGAACCATGGTGTAGGAAGATAGACATTCATTGACGAGTTGATTCCTAGGGATGATTCTTCCACTGGAGCTTTATATCGAATATCATCATTCGTAAGGAGGAGCCCTATCCTTCCTAGGTTGGAGCCATCAATATCAACTATGGAGAAATCAGTGGGTGCTTTAACCCCACCTGGTAGTCCTAAGAAGCGACCTCATGAGGATAGGGGAAGTTCTATGGGGGCAAGTAAACCTGAGGAGATCTATCGAATCAACAGGCAGGAGGTCACTAAGGAAGAGTGGTTGAAGTTTCGACAGAAATTTGAGGATCAGAGAAAGAAGGAAGAGAAAGACAACGAGGAAATCATGAATAATGAACATTGTATTATGATCATGAAGAGGGAGTGGGAAATAATGATGACAACTAGAATGAAGAAATAATTGCTACCCTTCAATTCCCCATTCGACAAACAACTGGATAGCCCCCCATGAAAAACATCTCACCCTTGTTACTGCCAAATTTCCATGGTAAGTCCACTGAAGATCCATATGAATTCCTTTTTGAATTTGATATCCTCTATTGAAGCTATGATTATATGTTTAGCAAGCAAAAGTTGAAATTATTTCCTGCCACCTTGAAAGGCAATGCCTTACGATGGTTTATGAGTTTGGGTGGTGAAATTGTTACAACATAGGATCAAATGAAACAAGTATTTCTTGCGAAGTACAAAGATTATTGTAGGACTAAGGACAAGAGACATGAATTATTCAAAATGGTGCAGAAAGATTATGAAAGCTTGGAGCACTTTGTAGAAAGACTCCTATATAATGTGCAGAGATCGGGCCATACTGATATTGGGAGGGATGTCCTTAAAACCATTTTATTATGAGGGATAAGAGAAGATTGCCTTTATATGCTCAATTTATTAGGAAAGGGGGGAATCTCTAAGGAGTCTTTTGATCATATTGTGGATCTATATCAAAGATACTCCAGAGGGTCTTCCAAAACCAGTATAAGAGACCGAGATGTCCTTACAAGGGCACAAAATTCAGCTAGTGGAGGGGTTACTCGAGTAGAGATAGGTAATCTTCTTGAAAAAAATTAAAACTGATATGATGAGTTCCATTTCCTCACAATTGGATGTCCTGAGAGCAAAGCATATCCAAGCGAAAGAAGATATGGCACTTGGTGTATTTTTCCCTAAGTGTAGAAAGAAGCACACACCGAGGCAATGCCAGCTCAACAAGGTGGAGGTATGTGGCTTATGTGATTTGGATCATGATACTAAAATTTCCCTTCACTGCCAAAAGTCAAAGCAATCTTTCAAGCATCCACCGTGGACACGGACCAAGCCGGTTTTATCTCACAAAAGAAGACTTGGAAACCTCGGACTCAAGGTATGAATACAGACCCTACATCTTTTAATTAATGGAATAACATGAATAATCAGTTCCCTCCATAATATTCTTATCATATTGCATAGTGGAACCCACCTACTCATCCTACAATGCAATATCGTACCCCTTGGACTTCATGGGCACCACACTCAAACCAACAAGCTCCTTGGTCTCATGGTTGGAGGAATCCTTATCCAGGAAACTAGTTTCCTCACAATCAAGCTCCTCACCCACAGTATCAGCAACCACAGTTGCAACTCCCTAACAATGTTTCACCAATGAATGCACCACTTCGCCCTCAACTACCTGCTCAACCTAACCCTAATCCTAATAATAAGGTAATGTAGCAATTCGAAGCTTCCAACATGCTAGCTTATTCCATTTCTCCTCTCCCTTGCAATGAATTACACTTACTATCAGGGAGGGTAGTGGAAATTATTGTGATTGATGATGCTCCATCCCCTATGACCGAAGAGAGAATGAATCAACAATTTGAGAATTCATTCAATACAACAATCCCCATTATTGAGGATGTTGAAACACCAGTTGAAACACACGACGAGACACCAGCTGAAACACTTGTAGAAACACATACCATGACTCAACCTACACATTTTTTTAGAGAACCACCGTATCTTGAACGTTTTGCCTTATAGGAGGCAGTGAAACAACCTCGTTTCAATCTCCTAGGAGAATTGAAGAACCTTTATGTAAATAATCCACTATTACAAGCCCTACACGATGTACCTATCTATGCCAAGATTGATAGGGATTTGTGTGTGAAAAAACCAGGAAGGAAACATAAGGATCCTCCTACAGTTCATGTAGCGGGGAAGTTATATGAACTAATGATGGGAAGGGCTCCACTGGCCAAATACGATGACCCAGGTAACCCCACTATCACAGTATATATTGGGCATACCCAGATCCCCAACGTTTTGGTTAGGTGTTGTGATAAATGTTATGACCATTGAGACTATAAAGAAGCTAGGACTCACTAATCTCAGGCCTATCCCTACTGTACTAGAATTGGATGATAAAATATACGATCAAACCTGAAGGAGTCTTAGATGACTTGGTAGTCTTCGTCGACTCATGGGAATACCCTATGGACTTCCTTGTTTTACAGCCTAAGTCGCAGCTGGGGGGACACCCATTAATCTTAGGGAGACCTTGGTTAGCTACAACAGATGCATGTATCAGCTGTAGATCAAGATCCATGATGATTTCCAATGGAAGTGATATAAAAAACCTAACCTTATATTCTCCAGCTCGACCAAGATCATATGTTGAAACTCCATTGTGGATGGATTTGGAGGAAGAGGAAGGCACTCATCCATTGCTAACAATTGGTAGGGCCCAGACTTTCAAAAATGAGACTGAAGGTGATAATATCAATAGTTTTATTAGTGAGCCAACGTCTGTCACCAAACACGCATATCAAGTCTTGAATAGTACCTTAAGCGAACTGGAACAAGAAGAACTCATCGAAGAGACCCTAGTCAGTAATGGTGAAACAATCCCAGTAACTAAAAACTCAAAAAGAAATCCACTAGAAATTGAATCAGGGAAGACATTGAATATTAATCCTAATCTTACTGCTGATGAACTGGAGCGTTTGGTTACATTGTTGAAAAAGCATAAGGGGGCCTTTGCTTGGGAATATACGAACATGAGGGTTGTCCCCTCAGGACTGTGTACTCGTCACATCTATATAAAAAATGATTCCAGGTCAGTATGCCAACCTCAACACATAATTAACCCAAACTTAAGAGATATTATGAAGGAAGAGATTCAAAAACTCTTGGAGGTAGGTTTCATCTATCCTATTTCGGACAACAAGTGGGTTTCCCCACTAGTGATCATACCCAAGAAAAATGGAAAGTGGAGAATTTGTGTAGATTACAGAGAATTGAATAAAGCAACACACAAATAACATTTCCCTTTACCATTTATGGATCAGGTTTTAGATACCTTGTATGGAAAAATATTCTTTTCTTTTTTGGATGGATTTAGCAGATATAATCAGATCCAGATTGCCCATGAAGATCAAGATAAAACCACCTTTCGTTGTCCTTGGGCACCTTTTCATATAGGGTACTTCCTTCTGGGTTATGTAATGCACCAACTAAATTTTAGCGAGCTGTAATCGGAATCTTTTCGGAAATGGTCAAAGATTGCATGGAAATATTTATGGATGATTTTACTCTGTATGGTAGTAGTTTTGATGAAGCTTTAAGAAATTTGGAAAATATTTAGAACGTTGTGAACAGACCCACCTATCCCTGATTACTGAAAAGTGTCATATGGTGATGAGTGAGGGTATAGTTCTTGGGCATTTTATCTCTGCTACAGGAATCTAGGTAGATCCAACTAAAATAAAGGTAATTGCAAACAATACTCTTGGAACGCAGAAAGAGGTACGTCGAGTTTTCTTGGACATGCTGGTTACTATAGAAAATTCATAGAATTGTTTTCTAAATTAGCATCCCCTTTATTCACTTTATTAATGAAGGATGCACAATTTGTTTGGACAGATGCATGCCAGATAGTGTTTGCAGAACAAAAGAGAAGGTTGTCCACAACACCTATCCTAAGAGGGCCTAATTGGGCCTTGCCTTTTCACATTTCTTACTATGCTTCAGATACTGCTATTGGGGTAGTATTGGGACAATAAGAAGGCCATATCCCATATGCTATCTATTATGTTAGTAAGAATCTGGGCCCTGCTGAACTAAACTACACAGTGACAGAAAAAGAATTCCTTGCTATTGTTTATGCCATTAATAAATTTAGACATTACAACACTAGGTATTCTACTTTTGTGCATACTGATCACCCAACTATTAAATATTTAATGAATAAACATGCTACTAATATTTGAGTGACTAGGTGGTTGTTGCAGTTACAAGAATTTGATATAATTATTGTTGATAGACCAGGAAAGGAAAATGTTGTTGCAGACTTCCTTTCTCAACTAACTCATAATGACAATAATTCACTAGTTAAGGATTCCTTTCTTGACGGGCATTTGTTCGTAGTCTCAGCATACTCTCCATGGTATGCAGATATCACTAATTATTTGGTTGTAGGTAAGCTTCCAGCGCACTTATCAAAACGAGAAAGAAGAAGGATCCTACAACATAGTACTAGATATTGTTGGATCGAAGGGCATCTCTTTTACATAGGTCATGATTTGGAAATCAGACGATGTGTGAGTTAAGATGAGATTCACCTCATCCTGAAAGCGTGCCATGAAGAGCCCTGTGGGGGGCATTTTGCTGATAAGAGAATTGGTCATAAGGCATTAAGAATGGAATATTTTTGGCAAGCCATGTTTCAGGCTATGAAGAAATATGTTCAAGCCTACGATAACTGCCAAAGGATGGGCCAACCAAACAGATTAGACAAAATGTCGCTTCAGCCATAGTTAGTGGTTGAACCTTTTAATAGGTGGGCTCTGAATTTTGTAGGGCCTATTAACCTTCCTTCAAAACAAAAGGTTTATATCCTAGTTTGCACAAATTATATGACTAAGTGGGTGGAGGCTCTGGCTTTGGTAAAATCCAATGATCAAGTTGTGATAGATTTCTTATATGGAGAGATTTTCACCTACATTGGGATACCCAAAGAGATAGTAACATATGGAGGACTGCAATTTGTGTCTCGTAAAATGGAAGCCCTATTTCAGAAATATCATATTCATCATCAAATAACTTCACCATATCATCGACAAGCCAATGGCTAGGTGGAAAGGATGAATAAGGTAATTGAAGATATCCTTACAAAAATAGTGAAGAGTCACCGCAAAGATTGGGCTGAAAGGCTTCTAGAAGCATTATGGGCATATCATACTACATGGTGCAACACTATAGGTTTCTCCCCATATGAATTGGTGTACGGGAAGAATGTTGTTTGCTCCATTGAATTCAAGATCAAAACCCTAAAGACAACTATAGAAGCAAATCTGGACTTAACGGAGGCTCATAGGAACCAGTTGAACTAGTTAAATGAATTAGATGAGAAGCGCACAGTTGATGTACATCAGACATCATTAGTTCAACAACAATGCTCCAAATGGCATGACATATTTAAAAAAAAAAAAGTATTTTGCGAAGGAGACTGGGCTTTATTAAATGATTCATGGTTCAAGAAGGATTTTAAGGGAAAATTGCGTATAAGATGACTAGGACCCTACATAATAGATAAGGTATTCAACAATGGAAGCGTCTGTTTGACCACTATCGATGAAAATTAGACATCTTTGTTTGCAAATGGTCATCAGCTACGACTTTATGATAAACCTATTTCAAAGGATGCGTTCATCTCTCATGTTGCAGTTGATACGAATTGTCAATTGATATAGGAGCAGGGGTTTTCCCTTGTTTCTAAAAATATTTAAAATCTACTGCAATTCCACACAGAAAATTGTATATAAATAAAGTGTTGACTTCTTTTGTTTTTTTAAGCTTTGATTGGTTTGTTGTTTTGAGAATTGTGTACACGAATACGCGCAAAGGTTCAGTCAGAGGGAAGTTATCGTGTTGGGCAAAGCAATTGTGGGCATTATGGATGATCCTTCTCAAATTGAATTACTCCTTGTAAGGAAAAGTGAATAGAATTGCAAACCTCTGTTGAAAATCCATCACTCTCCTCGTGCTTTTACCAAAATTCCATCCATTTTTTTATTCAGTTGAAACTCCACCAAACTGTCTATTTTTATCCACTAAAACTCCACTAAGCTATCTATGTTCAACTGAAACTCCGCCAAACTGTCTATTTTTTCTGCTGCAACTCCGCCAATCTTTCCGCTTTTTGTTGAATTTCCGCCAATCTTTCAGCTGTAACTCCGCCAATATTTTCACTAAATCTCACTAAACTTTTGTCACATCTCGGATGAATTTTCACCCAAATCTTTCTAAATTATGATAAGATTCTACTAAAAGTCCATCACTCTGATACGGTTCGTGAAAAGAATGCCAAAGAGGTCAACTATCTTCCACGTGCCCTTGAAATTAATGCTAACATGAATGCATTCAATCTGTTCATTGGATGAGGGCTGACTTGTTCTGCAAAAGCGTGTGTGTAATTATGTCCCTCTCGATTGATTCAGAAATGAAGGGAAGTCGCCTTGGAAAGATGACGGTTCGACACGACAATGCAAAGGTACGAGTTCTGACTATAGGCATGATTAAGCATGAATTGATATGGTAATAATGATTATACCCTGCCTTTTATTCCATGTCAGCAGCCCGTAACCAATCAACCTGTTAGGGAAGCATGTCAAATATCCCACCTATACTTATTTAACGACCATTATTCCATCCAATCCGTGCGATAACCTGTTAAACTATCTTAGTCCATAATTGCGCCAACTTATTAAAAATATCAACATGAACTCCGACTATCCATCAACTCTTTTTGCATGTTGTAACTCCAACGGTTGAAACTGTAGATGTTGCATTCGCCATTAGAGCTCGCAGAAGAGAAGTACTATGGGTCTTCCAGTAAGACATGAGCCCCATAACTAAGACTCTCTGCGTGGAAACATATAATTTTTGGCTATCTTTGAGGAAGTCACATGGATAGAATAATTTCAGAGATTAAATGGCTTTCATGAGGAGACGACACTTCAATTTGCAATGAATTTGACTGTAGACCATTTAGAGATTAGAGGATTAAGGATAGACGTATCAAAGGCGACTTTGGCATAAGTCAAAGGGTTACCTAGAATTGGGAGGAGATGGTTCTGTCGGAAGAGGCACAAGTTAACTGCAATGGAAGACTTCCTTGTAGCATGAGAGAGTGTGCAATCGAGGTCTAGAGGAATAGCATTGGAAACACTACCAAGACCTTGGGACCAGGTCACAGCCTTCTTAAAGAGGTACATCACTTGTGAGGGAAGGTATCGAGTCATGTATATTTATTATTTCTTCCTGCTTTCTCATTTGCGCCATGATAGTCTGCTTAATATGCCATTTTATCTTCTAAGAACCCTACAAAACATGGCCCATTATGTGGAAACCTCTCAGTATCTATTATCCTCTGTTACAAACCATGCACTAGTTAAATTGTTAGTTCTAAGAGCTTTGGCAGATAGAAATCAAACATGGGAACAATTTATTGTTGGGGTTGGGGTAAACAGAGGACCTGCAGTAGAGGTAAGGGATTCTGAAGAAGGGAATGTCGACCGGAGCTCCTCAAAATCAATTGGTGGGAGGGATGAAGCATTTGAAGGATTAGAAAATGTGCGGGAAGAAATTTCAGGGGAAGCTGCAACAACAACAAACTTTGTGGAAGAAGTGGCTAGGGTGGCAGAAGAAACTGTGACATTAGCAACTGCGACAACAAAAGCTAAAGTTGGAGCAATTGCAAAAGTTGTGATAGCGGAAGCTGTAGTAGGAGAAGAGGTTACAAGGACAAAAGATTTTTTGAGCTTAAACCCTCAGGAGCAGAGCGGGAGCCCGATGCATCAAACAAAATATCATGCAGGGGCAAGGAGGGAAGTGTTGAACATTGAATCTTCCTCTGAAATAAGGGGAACCATAATTTAAGAAGAAAAAAATATTCTTGCTTAAACATTAGAAGTTTCTATCCCTTCTATGTCACAAAGAAGAAGGAAGAGATCAAGTATTAAAGGACAATCATCTGATCCCGCAAAAAGAAGGAGAACTAGAGCTTCTTCTACAACATAGGTGACAAATATTGAAATTCCTATTTTAAAACCTCAACTACCGTCTGTAACACAAGAACCAGAGGGTGATGTAATGATTGAATCTGCCTATCCACAAGAACCTGCTGCGGATAAACCTCAATTGGAAAATTTTCTTTTTGAGAACGAGTTGTTGAAGGAAGAGGTGCAAACACTTAGGGAAGAATTGCAGAGGTGGAAATAAGCATTTGAAAGGCAAATAACGCGAAGCTTGAATACGTTAGCAGGAGTTGTTGATCAGTTGGAGAATCCACCTTTTGTTTCAAAGAATGGTGAGAATGATGAATTATTATGCCCAAAATGTGGGGATTTGTTTAAACTTTCAGGTTATAAAGTCATAAAGGTGGAAGTGTCAGCATGGAAACTAACACAATCAAGCCAAAAGGGAGGTGATATACCAACGACAGAATTAATGAAGGAAAAGGATTCAAAGGTGAATCTAACTCCTAATCAGGAGTTACAGGAAGATGAAGAAATGCAACCTTAACAGTCAAGGGACACTTAATTGCTTCCAGACCAATCTCAGCAGTCAGGGGACACCGAGTTATTTCCAGACTAGTCTCAACAGTCTGGAGACACAAAAATGATCCAGGAGCAATCTCAGGAGTTCAAAGGTATGGAAACATTTACAGAACATGATGTTGTTACACAAGAACCAAAATTCTTAAAATGCATTGTTGAAGCAACAACTAAAACAAAAGTTGTTGAGCTTGAGGTACAAAAATTGTATGTTGTTACACAAGAACAACATTCTTAAAATCGGTTGCTGAAGCAGCAACGAAAACGGAAGCTGCTGAAACACAAGAACCAACAGCACAAGAGGAAGCTGCTGAAACACAAGAAACAACAACACATGGAGAAGTTGTTGAGGCATCAGAACCAGTAATTGAAGAGGTGGATGCTGTAACACACGAACCGACTATCCAAGAAAAATCTATTGACCCACAAAAACCAGTTGTATATGAATAGGTTGATGTGATCCTTGAGTCAGAAAGTCGAAAATAATTTGTTGAAACTGGTAACTTACCTTTTCCTGGAAAGATGGAGGGTGAGGCAGAAATTAGTGAGTTGGATATTGATGATGAAGTAGATGCAAGAGATGAATGTAACCAGGATATGGCGAGAGAGCTTTCACTTTTAAAGCTCAAATTAAGCAAGTGGAAATATTGTGTTGGTCAGTACAAGGAAGGAATGATCCCCCTTCATGAGCACATGAATGTTATTAAATATTTTAGAGAAAGGTGGGTTGAGGAGCTCTTCTTCCAAAAAATTTGTTGCGAGAAGTTACAAGAAGAACTGAAAGAATTAAGGAAGTTCAAGTTTATGCAGAAGGAAAAGGAGCATCTGTACACCTTAATTCATGAACTGTTGAGATGCAAATCTCCATCACCCTCCTATTCTGTATTTCTCTTTGAGAATATGACCCTGTTCAAAATAAGAGCTTTGAAAGAATGTAAGCCTTATCAGATAATGACAACCCCTCCATTTTTGGATACCTTCACTCATAGTTATTTTCCTGGACAGAATATGTTATGTGAGCTATACTTGCATGAAATGGCATGCATTATGGACTCCCAGTCTAATCCTATTCCTCACATAGGGGAAATTCACTTGAGGGTGTTCACTTCTTTTGTCACTAATCATATGCACTGGTGGAATGCTTCTTAGACTCTTCACAAGAATGAGGATAACTCCACTCTCTGGATTCAAAGTGAAGCGCAGTCCATCGTGCCCTTGATTTCGAGACACAAAATACATCTTTCATCTCCTGGAAAGGTTAATCAGCTAATGGTACTCCAGAGGGAGATTATTTCTTCTTGTGTCAGCATGATCTCTTAGTAGGAGGCTTATGCCTTAAAAGGAAGCAATCATCGGTGGCAAGCTTCTTCCATATACTTAAGGGCAAAGGATCCGTATTGTTTTGAGAATTTTAAGTATGCCTTGTCTCGAGTGCCAGGATATGTTAAATGCATAGAACATGTGGACCAAGTTGGTTGGGGTTAAAGTTTAGATTTCCACTTATTTGGCTGCTAGATAGGCAGTATAAGAGCATCTATAGGTTAACCAAGAAAGCAAAGAGGGATTGTTGGGCCAACCTAATTACAGCATCTCTCAATGTCTTTGTGTTGTACATTTTGTTAAGCCTTTAACAACATCTCTGTTAGGAGGTCAGAGCCCGCCTTCTTACAGAGTTGTTGGTGTTAGTAGATGTTTTAGTTTTAATTATTTTGTCTTGGTGTGGAATTCTAGTCTGGTGTATTTTCATATGATTTCAATAGTAGTTATCATATAATTGCATCGTTATACTTTCCTTTGGTTTGCTACAACAACGTGGTGTGAACATTCGACTATGTAGAGTAATTTATTTTCTTATGCAAAGTGTGCTAATTAGTATCGTTGTTACAGTCATGCTCAACTCTTGCGCATTGTTGTTATTTCTCTTTCCTAGAATTTATTGAATAAGATACATCATTATCTTCATGAATTTAATATTTTGTTGATGGTTTGTAATTGTCTTAATTTGGTATTTTAGGATTTAACTTCCTCCAAAAGCAATTCTAGTTAATTCATTTTTAAATTAGTAGTTGTGGGATTGATATTGTAGGAATTAAGAATCTTTGAGTTCTTAGATTGATAATTAAGACTGGTTTTCACAGGGAGTTGAGTTGACTGAGCAATTGTTAGGATGAATGATCTGAATTTCATTAATCATCTACTGAAGTGTTTATGCATATATTTTGCTTAGTTACCTTGGAAATAACCAAACTTTCCTGGGTTGGCAATTTATATTGAGCACTTTACTTTCTAATGAAATCAATGAGAATATAGAGTGACCCACAACAGGTCTCACCCCCTCCATTCTTAGTAACGAAATGAACCAAGAGCAAGACTAAACTGATAGTTAGCGGCATGGACAAAGATGGATTTGTGAATGGGAAATACAAGTTTCCTATATTCATAGGAATCAATGGGATAATGGCGAATTGCTCAAGTGGGTTGTTTGGTGTAATAAAGACTTTTATTTCATCTCCTTCATGTACTTCTTGCTCTCGAGCAAGATAGATCGAAAAACTTTTCTTTGCTCGCTCCTTTTTATTTCATAACTAGCAATAATGGCGAAAATGGAAGTGAAAAAGCATTGATTTTTGTTGGGCCACCTTTCAGGTTTCCCTTGATAGATATTTTTATAGATGACGGATTCAACACACTCGTTTAATCATCTTTATATTTTGTTTTATAATAGACTTGATCCAGTTATGAAGAGATATAATATTTTAGTAAAGTAATTGTTAAGATATATTATTTTGCTTCACTTACTGCTCTGAATTCTCTAGATGGTCCATATTTTGTATTTTGGCACTTTTTTCATGGTTGGACATACTGGTTTTATGGTCCATGAGGCCTATCTTTGGAACTACATATTGTGGGTGACTATATCTTTAATATTGTAAGATTACTATGTTGAACTTGTATATTTTGTTGACTATCTTAACATATACTTTAATATAAGGTATAGCTTTTTATGTTGTGAAAAAAAATGGTACGATGGTGAATATGTGAAGGGTTATGTATTAGCTATGGGTTTGTCATTTGGATTAGTGTCTTGCTTACACAACATCTTTTGGCTCATCTTTATAGTTTTATTATTTTTATTTGATTAATTTTTAGTGTAAATTGGCTTTTATCTTGTAGTATATAAGATTATGCATTAGTTTTAGATTTATTTCTATTAGTATAGTAGGCGCTTAAATATTTTATAATTTATATTATTTTGATACATTGTTGTTTCAAACAATTTTAAGAGAATTGTTGGAATTGTAGATAAATTATTGGGGTTGCATAATTCAGATGCAGTATTGAGAGCATTAGATCCATGTATACATTTAAATTAGTAACGGAAATTTAAACTTTGAACAAAGATTGTAGAGGTGGATTTTGGTGGTCATAGGAAAAAAATGTCTAAATCGTATAACATTTAGACTACTACATTATTATATTCCCAAGTAGGAAATATGGTCATCATTTTTTTCTTAAAATGTGTATAATATTAATCAGCCACGTGATGAGTCATTTAAACAAAGTTTTCAACATAACATCTAATATGAAATTAGTGTTAATATGTTATAATCTATTGATTTGGATTCTCTCTCATTTTTCTACGTTTTCATTACTGAAATTGTCTTGATTAATTATAAATGCAATATTAAAATTAAAAACAAAACTGAAAACATGAATAGAACTCAACAATAGTTAATGAGTTCACCCATGTGGGATACGTCTTTGGGTCTACTTCAAGTGAGGAACCAGTCCATTAAGAAGATTGCAAATGCATCATTTCTCCTTTTACATCAGTTAAAGGCCTTGGTCTGTAAAAACTCTTTGATGTTCTCTAATAAGATAACAATGGTTCTTCATGGAAATGAACACAAACTTTGCTTGTTAATTCTCCCAATGAAGGGCCTTCTTCTTGTAATTATGGATTATGCCAGCATAGTTGATCACTTTAGTGAAGCTCTCCCTCTCACCCTTGTTATCATACTAGCTTGGCATCAACCTTGCTTCCAAATCTAGGCTTCTATCATAGTCGAACACTCTTGGCATCCTTATTCAATACTCATTTCTCCTTACCACGAATATGTAGTCATGGATCATGCAAACATAAGTATCCTTGTAGAGGCATGCCAATAGATGGTGTTAATTGACAACAACTTCCCCCTTCTTCCCTTCAACTAGCAGGAGTAGACTATATTTGAGACTAATGATCTAAGATCATTTTCCCTCGAAGATCGATGTTGTTTAGAGAAGAATATCCCTTATATTGTGGTGACAAGAACAAAGATGAGATGGATGGTTTTGGTTAACCCGTGTTGTAATGTTTGGTTATGAATCTGTTACAAATGGTTTTAATTTGTTTGTGAAAACAATATTCACCATATTATCACGGATTTGAATGTTTCCCAAAAAAACTGGAGAACATGAACCGTTTTCCATGTTCTAATTACATGAGAAACTCTTGACTCACTTTGCTCATGTTTGTTCTTATACTTCGACGAATTTCTCTAATTGCAACAATTTTTATTTCTTTCATGAAACCTCTAGAGGATGTTTAACTGTGTTGATGTTTCCCCTGCTATGAAAATCCAAGCTACTGATTTTTCTCCAACATCGATATTGCTATCATTGGCGACCCATTGTATTCCAACACTATCGATGTAATTCTTTATGCTTCCATAGTCAAGGCTATTGAACACAAATTGTAGTACAACCATTCTTTCTTACCCATGTTACATGCATTTGTAACCTCTATGCCTTTAATAGAAGCTTTACTTATGTCTGGAAATGTAATGAAAGAAAAAGAGTGGTAAGATAATCAATTTTAAACTGGTTAAGCATAGTATTTCTAAATGAGACCAACTATATTAGTTATGTGGATCCTCTTGGATCACTCCTCCCCACTGCGAAGCTTTTGGACCACCAAAAGTCTGATTTTGTTAAGAAAATAAGTGAGGATAGATCTTCCTCACTTGTTCGGTATCCATCCATCGGGCTCTACTTAGATCAAAAGAAATGCTCTTCTTGAGTTGATCTACATCCATTGACTTTGAAATGTATGCATACTCATTTTTGTTGTAACTTTCCCCATCTTCAAAAAGTCTTTCTGCCAAACAGTCTTTGAATACAATCATGTTTGTAAGAGTAGCAACTAGAGCTACACATATTGTTGTAGTTACTCCAACAATTGTGAATATTTGACCCTTTAAAGTAAGTTGTCCAATAAGGATGAAAACAATAATGAAACAATTGATGTTGGTGTTTCTCCCTTAAACCTAGGTTCAAACCCTTATTTGTCTATCAACAAAGCCCAAGATACCGACCTGACAAAGCAGGGCTCGATCGACAGCACCTATGATGCAGATGTAGTCTCACCCGAGATATATTTATGGGTAACTTCGAGAACTAGGTTTTTGTAGTTGGGTGGGGATTTCTCCTCTCACGACACCTTACCAACTCGCTCGACCAAAGCCAAGGGTTGTATTTCCTATTCTTAGTATGTTCATTCAAGATATTGATCTACTTATCCATCGACAAAGATCACAACAATTAATGTAAAGACTTAACACAGATTCTGTCTACCAACAGTGCGATTCATGCATACAAGAGCCTATTCATAAACAAATGTTATTCAGTATATTAAGATCTACTTCTTTGCATCATGCATTCATTCAACATAAACATATCCATCAAATACACATAAAGACAACAATTAACGTGGAAACCCATTTGGGGAAAAACACAAAGGCGCTTTGCATCTGGCATGAGAAATATATAACACCTTTCGTTTGCGCACTCAGCTTGCAGAATATATTCTATATCTTCTCTACAATCTATACAAAATTATCTCATCTCCTGCTCTCTAGTCTTAGGTCTATGAAGTTCTCCTCTCCTTCACCCTATTGTCGATCCACACACAGTCTCAATCAACTTTCTTCTCTAAAATTCTACAACTATAAAATCTACAGCTACTAAGACAGGAGCCGACAGAGACCAACCCACACACAACTTGGATTCTCCCTTTAATAAGCTATTACATGTCGTAATAAACTGACTCAATTATGTTAGTCGACAAGCTGTGATTCCTATTCTCGTACATTCAGTTACATTGAAAGTAGGCACTATCGGCCCAAAAATACAAAGATGCTTTATTACCAAAGCATGTGTTATTCTAACTAACTTCTTTCCCAAGATCAAATAAGTTGTCCTTTTCAACCGATGTACTTCTTCTTTTGTCATGGATGCTCACTTCGTAGCTTCTCTTTCATCGCGACTGCTCTCGTCGCAGCTTCATTTCCTTTGTCGCAACTTCCTCTGTCATGCGAGCAGAATATTCATATTCCCAAGCTGAATTCTCAATGAATTCTGCTTATCTTTTCCTAGGGACAACAATTGACCTGACCAAATATTCTCCTTCTATCAAAGGCATTTGTAACCATTGTTGCAACTACTAACGATGCAAAACATACCGACATAAAACCAATAGACAAAAGTGAATATGTAGTTGCTATTAAGAATGAATCAACAATATGCTTAATAAAAACGATCTTTGTTTCAACATAAACATCATCATCTAGGCCATAAATGTTATTTTTAAGAGTTTATGCTTGGTCTCTATCTAATGGGGTTATCAAGCCTTCACTATCAACCATGGGTTATGGTCTTGCTAATGAGTTTGATCCATGACCAAATGACCTATTATTTGTGTCCTCTATGCTTGCATTTAGCTAAATCTCATGTTGTATATATCTCTTTGGAGGCAATTCTTGTGGTTCCTAAAGCACTTTGTCATATTTAGAAATAAAATTAACTACTTCATCTCTATGTTTAGGATCACACCCTTTGAATACTTAAGATTTATCATAATCCTTATCTTTTACAAACATGAGTACAACTTCTTGCTTGCATGAGTACACTTTTGGCCATATCATTTAGCTTTGTTGTCCCCAAGTCGAGTGCTTTCCCACTGGTTGAGTCCTTATTGGTGGGATGGGTATTGACACATCGTTTAGTTGCTTGTCTAACGAGCCATCTAAGTCATGTGACACTAGGAATTATAGTTTGTAGTCGACTGCTACTCTTACTTCTTTTACTACATTACAGAGCGTCTGTAGTAAGTTTGTAATACTACTTGTTAGCTCTGTTTGGTGCTCATCCATCTCTCAAGGCTTTGGGTGGCTATTTCTTCCATTGCTTCCATCAGAAGGGTATAATCGTCACTCGTAAGGCTGATAGTTCATGCTAATTTGTCAACCTTCATTTTCTTATGCCTTGTCTCAGACTGCTATTTCTGCTTCCTCTTATTTCCCACTCTTGGGTTTGTTGGAGTTGTGCTTGACTCATTCAGGGTATTATCTAGGTTTTTCTCTGATGGATTTTCTCCCTGTCACCCATCCCGTCACACCTCTTCATCTAGAGATAAATAATCATCTGTGAAGGGGACTCTCCATTCTTTCTGCCAATCTTGGATAATTGCCTCACCTTCTTCAGTTGATAGTTGCTATTGTGTTGCAAGCCATTGGTGTTGTGGTTCTTGTCGTGGTTGCAATAGGATATGATGGGGCTCGATCGTAAACTTGATAATATTTTGAAACCGCTTAAAGGTTTCCTCAGTACGTCTGGCTTGCTTTCTGAAATGATCTCACAGGACCTCTGCGTGCAAAAATAATTATACATTGTTGTCTTTTTGTCTGTTCTTCAAATCTTTCTCGAACTAGAGATTCTGGTATCAAGATCCTCGACATAAAATGGGAACATCTACCCCATGGTAGTTTGTTGAGATTGCCCATGCAACAAACATAATAAAAAAAAGTAGCCATGAATACTGAAATGAGCTACCTTTCTCTTGCGCTTGCTCTGCATCTGCTAATAATTCATTGAGTAAATATTGTGACCAGTTGAGTTGAACACCTGTTGCACATAACTATGTTGTAGTAATCGTCCCTGCGGTGCACTAGTTTAGTCGCATCTTTCGTAGCAATTTGCTAGCTAGAACCTTAGCAGTGAACCGAAGAGTGTGGTTATTGATAGAGGCAATCAACAAGGCTCTGGTGTCTCACATACTCAGTTTGGACTTCTGATATCCATTTAGGAATAACTAAGGAAATGGCACATATCGAGGGATCATTTCATGCTTCCTTGATAAGTTGTCTACGCCGATATTTTCTCTACCCTTTTTACAAAAAATGTCAAAATAAAAAACCTAGATTTTTCTCACCCATTTATGTTGTTCTGGAAAGAGATTTTTCTGAGTTAGGAAATATTCCATGCTATTGTGGTCTGTTTTAACAAGAAATTTTGCCCCCAACAAATATTTCTTCCACTTAACCAGGGCATGCATTATTGCCAACATCTGCTTGTCGTAAGCTAACTTTGTTTGATCACTTGGTTTTAACTTCTGACTTTCGAAGGCAATAAGATGTTTATCTTGCATGAGCATGGCTCCTACTCTTGTCCCTGAAGCATCACATTTAAGGATAAATGTTTTTGAGAAATCCAGGGCTGTTAATACTAGAGTGGAGGTCATTAGAGTTTTCCTCCTTTCAAAACAAGTTTCTGCATCATGATCCCATTTAAAAGCATCCTTTTTTAATAATGATGTTAAGGGAGCCACAATTTATGCATAGTTACGAAAAAATCTTCTATATGAACTTGTGAGACCAAGAAATACCCTTAACGATGTAATTGATTTCGGGGAAGGCAATTAAGTGATTACCACAATTTTCTTGGGATCAACCTTGATGCCCTCGGTTGAAACAATATGCCCCAAAATTTCTATTTCTTTTTGCCCAAAACTGCATTTTGCTTTGTTAGCATAAAATTTGTTTTCTTCTAGAAGGTTCAATATTGTCTCTACGTGCTTGAGATGCGGGTTCTAGTTTTCGCTATAAATAAGGACATCGTCAAATAATACCAGCATGAACTTCCTTAGGTATGGTCGAAACAAGTCATTTATTATTTATTGAAATGTTTATAGACCATTGGATAATCCAAATGGCATGACTTGAAATTCGTACAAGCCTTCATGGGTACAAAAAGAAGTTTTGGGAACATCTTATTCTCAAATTCGAATTTGGTAATACCCCAATTTTAGGTCTAATTTAGAAAAATACTCTGCACCATGGAGCTCATCCAACAATTCATCGACAAAGGGAATGGGGAATTTAATTTTTATGGTGACTTTGTTTAATGTTCGATAATCAATGCAAAGTCTATACGATTCATCCTTCTTCCTCACAAGTATGACTAGCACGAAGAAGGGACTCTTACTACGTGTGATTATGCCAATGTCTAATAATTCTTGCACCAAACGTTCAATCTCTGACTTGTTTATGTGATATTGTCTATATGACTTTTTTCTAATTGGACCTAAATCTGGCTTTTTAACTCTATGATGTGATCTCTAGAATGGGGGGGGAGGCCATGAGGAGGATTTTGAAAAATTTCACTGTGTTCCCACATAATTTGTTTCCTTGGATCGACATTTTGATTTTCATCAACTGTCCCTTCCATAGCATAACAGTGAAAAAAAAATGCTTGATCTCCCTTTTCTATCATTTTCTCCATCTTCTTTGATGAAACAATTTGGGGAGGGGGGAAGTTGATACCATAAATCTTGTACTTCCTCCCATTTTTATAATACCTTATAAATTGTTCGTGTAAGTTTAATCCTGATGTCCCCAGCGTTTCCAACCATTGGGCACCGAAAACAATGTCAACCCCTCAGATTTCCATAGCATACATTGGCGATCTTAACTGGTAATCTTTTAAGGCTAGCTCAACTTTATGGCATTTTCCATCGCACGAGGTGGTTTTGTCCCCTGGTATTGATATTTGAAAGTTGGAGGTAGGGTAGATGAATATGTTTAATCATTTTGTTACCCTAGATTCTATGAAGTTGTGTGTACTCCTGCTGCCAACCAAAACTGTGACTTTACCATTCTTGATATAACCAAACATTTTGAGTGTTTAGGGTTGAGATATACCCATCATTGCAACTACTGAGAGTGTTGGGGAGACAATATATTCCTTTGTGTTAGATTCACTGCTATTTGATTCTATGTTGAAAGGAGATATGTCGCCAACTTCTTCATTATTATTTTCATTTTTATCATTTTTTTCGCACAAGAAAAAAATTCTTGTTTCTACACTTATGTCATGGACGTTGTTATAGCTGATTTTACCACTCCAGGTGAATCACACTTGTATGGCCTTTCCCCTGTCCCTCTGCAGACTCCTTGGACCGCTTGGACCACTTTTTGTCCTTTGATGTTTCCTTGACCATCCCTAAAAACATATGAAAAATGATACACGCGACTTTTAAACCCCTAATCGCGTATATACGCGGGTTTGACCACTAAAACCGTGTACATCGGGATGTGTACAAAATCCAAATCCTTTTGGAGTTTTCCTTGACATGGATCCGACTCACTTGACTCCTGGCCTTCCATATGCCTTGAGATCGCTCGGATTCGACCTTTCATTACCCCTTTGAAAAGCTATATAAGGAACTCTTTGGTACATTGAAGGCATAAGAGAGAATTGAGAGCAAAGAAACTATAGTCCATTGTTGCCGGAACTTATGCTTGAGTTTGCATCCCTTTGTCCCTTGGAGCACTTTTGTGTTCTTCCCAAGCTTGCCTTTTGCTTGTGAGCTTGCTATCGAGAGATGGAGGATTGAAGTGGTGGAGGCCCAAGTGGGGGATTCAGTTTCTCCGATTCGCAGACATGCCGACAGAGGTTGTATCCATTGTAATCTCTGATTTTATAATAATAGAAATATATTTTCCTGTCCAATAATGTATGTTTGAATGAATATTTTATCCATTGGATGATTTCAAATGCTTATACATTGTTGATTATATATGCTAGAATAGATCTAACACCAATATATATAGTATGCTTGTATTTTTTACTTGTTGTTAAGGAAGTAATCTATCAATTCAAGCTGAAGTTGGAAAGGTCAACGGGGATCTACTTCAACCATCCGAAATAAGGTACGACGTATGATCCTTTAGTGTTAGATATTTAATTTCTATTGCATATTGGAAAGGATTGATTTCTGGAGTCAATCCGTCTGTTGTGGTACCCCAAGCCATAGGAATTTCTCTCCGTAACAGAATTGGCGACTCCGCTGGGGAGTTCCTAGTAGTTGTCCTTTGGGGGTTTTCTATCGGCATTCAATGACTTTGGATTGCTCTTTCTCTCTTGTTTCTGTGTCGGGTCTGGGGGCATGTTTGCCTGGTAGTGTCTGATTGGTGTGAAGTTTGTCTCAGCTTGTTTGTTTGCCTTGATTTTTATGCACTTTTCTTCCTGTACGCGAGTTTTGACCACACAGTCGCGTATACACACAGATTTCTCTGTCATTTCCACGTATACACGCGGGTTTACTGCGAACAGTCGTGTATGCCCTTAGTTTTGCCTTTTAGAGGAAGTTAAAAGGTTGCTGGGTGAAGTTTGATGATTGCTGAGTCTCCTTTGATACTACCTGAGTCTGTATACACCTCTGTTTCTGACCATAGACGTTTTTTTTTAGGGTTAATTTTTTTAAAGAAGGTTCTTGTCATGGCATTTTTGATTTTTTGTTTGGGATTAGTGCATTAGATTTATTTTACCTTAGAGCTTTGCTTGAGTACTGCTTGAGTGTGCTTGCAGAGTCTGGGGGTTGTAGAATCATTCTTTTGCTTTTTATATCTCATTTTATTTCAAAAAATCCAAAAATATTTGCTTATCATCATGCATTGCATTTTGCATTTTGCATAGTACTTGCACTAGATTTGCTTTGGAGTATTAGTCAGGAGTTCATATAGGAAATCTTGCATTTATCATTTGAAGAAAATTGTGCATTTCATGTAGTAGCATACCCTGTTTTCATGGACACAATGCATTTGCATTGATTGTTAGGTGTGCATTTTACTTCATGTTGTGTCATAACACCATTAGTTGCACGGCCATATCCCTGTTTTGATTAATAAAGCCAATTAAAATCAATGCTTAATTAAAATGAACTACACTATTTTATTTGATAGGGTTCACCAACAAGATTAGGTTTTAGGGTCTTGGAATAGTTCATTGTGAGTAAATTCTCGAAGACCACTAAACAACAACATGTATGTGTCTGTCCAGGTGAGTGTGAAATCCTTGGTATAACCAGTGTTTCTCAGGATCCTCCTCTCAAAAGGGAGTTAAGCACGAGGCAGTGTGAGCGGTAATTGATTGGGATGACCCCTAGTCATAACTGAGTAGCACTGGAGATATTTCCAGGATTGTATTCATATCTGGGGGCTCTTTTGAGAGTTTCGGGCTTTGGTACCCTGCCCATACGGTCAATCCCGCTTGCGACTGTCCGCTTGAGCATTGATTATATTGAGGTGACCTTAGTGGCCTTACCTAGGATATCGAGGGGGTACTTTGCAGGGGTTATTCTGCAGGTGTCCCGGCCAGGTTGGGGTCGGACAACACACTTGCTTTACGTGTTGAAGCTGAGGGCCACAATAATTGGTTACGTACCTCCGCTTGTTGTGTATGGGAGTCTCAAGCCTCTCCTAGGTGAGACATACCTGCTTCATTCGGGAGCTCACTTATCCTACCCTTGATTGCTTGCATTTGGATTTATATTTTATTGGTGATTGCTCTGTGCACGATAGCTTGCCTAGGGTTTGTGTAGATAAAGAGTCTTTTTTTTTTTGAGTCATTGTGGATTCGAGTGCGGCTCCTCGCCGTTCTCGTCGTTTAGCAGGTCTTCCGCCTTCTACATCTCCTCCTCCTTTGGGAGAGAGAAATAGATAGTCCAGGCGGACTACTTCGCACATTGATTCACACACCATGGGAGACCATGTTGAAGGTATTCTTGAACCACCTTCTCCCATTCATGTGGAAGATGGGGAGTTTACTCCTACCTATGATCCTTCACCCGACTTGACTGATTTAGGTCCTGTGATTTCTGAGATAGGAACCTTTCATGATAGACCTACTCACTCTAGGGTTGATTCCCCATTGACGCATCACCGGTATTGAATGTCGGAGGATGACAAGACTCATTTCGAACCCACGAGCACTAGTTATGGTAGTTATGGTATGTTTGGTTTTCCCACACATGATTTGGCATTTCATGTCGAGTCTAAGTTTGAGCCTAACACTATCCCTGGGGGCACTCTCATTCCTTACCATGCGGAGAGGTTTGGGAGCACTAGTCACATTGCACCTTCCATCCCGGTGGTGGAAGCTACATCACATATTCCTCCTAGGTCTAGGGTTAGTGATCCTATTAGGATACCAAATCCGAGATGAGTGACTATAGGGAATAGTACGTACTTAATTACACAGATCCCTTCGTTCTCTGTCCCTAGTTCTTCGAATGTTCACCCTCCACCTCATTCACGTGGTCCTTCGGGCCGAAACATTGCTACGAGTTATGTCCGTACTGCGGTTACTAGACTGGTAGTGTCTCAGCTCCATGCACCACCCGTTGTTTTGGGAGGTCATGCTCATACTTCTAGATGTCACATTCCTACTTCCGGAGCGTATGTTCCTACTTATGGAGTGTCTCATGGGACATCTCATGCGATGACTTATGGACCCTATTATGGGACGCAGTATGGACAGGGTTCTTCACCTTATGGGGGCGGGTATCAACAACCTGCTTACTCTCCAAATTACGGCTTTATAGCTCCAAATAGTCAAGGTCCACCACATTATGGTGCTTCCATGCCACCCTATACGGGTCAAACGGGAGTAGGGCACTATGGCCAAGGCCATGGTGGTAATCAGACCTATGTGAAGCAGAACTATCAGGGAGCGGTCCATCGACCTCATCATCCTAGGCTCCCTTTCCTCGCAACGCTGAATCTTCCTGACTTGTCGAGATTGACGAACAATCCTATAGCTCATGACCCGGCTTGGCCGGCTGTCCCTTCTAAGCTTCCCTCGAACATACCTAAGTTCAAGGGCAAACCGGGAGAGGATGTGAGCGAACACATCACTACTTTCCACCTATGGTGCTCTTCGAATTCCTTACACCAGGATTCCATCCGTTTAACGCTGTTTCAACGCACCCTTACAGGGCCTGCCGCGAAATGGTATATAGAGCTACCTAGGGGGGCATTCGCTTTGTTCGATGACCTAACAATGACTTTTCTTAACCACTTCCAGCTACTAGTGCATTATGACATTGGTACTGAACTCTTGTCGACATTTCGGCAGGATAAAGCCACACATATCTCAGATCATATCCAAGAGTGGCGTAGTCGGAAGAGGTTAATTAAAGCCTTTATACCACTGGAATTCCTCCTCGAATGGTTCCTTAAGTCGTTATTGCCGTATATAGCAAAGGATGTTTCTACATCCGAAGTGTAGAATGAGGAACAAGCAATTTTTAGGGCGCAGCAACTAGACTTGATTTATGCTCAGTCCGGTTTGTTATATGAGATCATTCCCAACGCTCCGCATTCTAGTTTCGACCCCAAAGTTAAACCTGGACCACATGCTGATGGCATTGTGGGTTGTGCAAGTACTAAACCTGCGGATTCGGTTGCAAAACAAGTTAGTCAATTGTCAATCAACCAATCTGCTTCGGGACAAGCTACAGCTTCGTCTCAACCCGCCCAAACGACGAGTGTGCTTTCAGTACAATCGTCGAACCAGAAGGGTAACCAGCAGCCCAGACGGAATAAAAAGAAGGGTAAGAATAATCGTAAGGGTGGGAATAGGAACGAGAATGCTAATAATAATGGCAAGAACGGTCGTGATGCTGGGGGGGACAAGCAAGCTAAATGTAAGGTTAAATTCCCTTACAAGTTGTGTAAGGATGATCACCTCACTTACTTATGCCCTCGTATCGATGAAGCCTCGAGATTCTTGGCATAGGGCCCAGCTGTGCTAATTAACCCTTTACCTCACAATCAAAATATGAACTCGAGGACCCATGATCAGTCTGGTGGTGATCAAGATCTGCCGAAGGGTAGTGGTCGTGGTTGCATTAACATGGTACGTGCTGCAAAAGTTGTGACCCGTGCGAAGGACTATGGTTCGTCACAACATAGCCCAAGAAAGGAACCTGATCCACCAGGGTCTCCTTTGCGTATTGAGAAACCTGTGGATAAACCTGAAGCTGCACCTCGCATTCCTAAGGGAGTCCTTAAGCGTTCGGGGCACAATCCTAATGCCCGAGCCGCCCAGAGCAATTCAGTTGTCGAGGATTTGGGCCATACTCCTTGTGCGATGTCTGCATTGAAAGTGCTTCAGAGTTGTCCTTCGCAAAGGAAGGCTTTGTTTTTTGCCCTTGGTTTGAATGATGATTATTCTTCCTCCGTGATTAACTTTGAGACCGCAGGACTTTAGCCTCGCTTGCCTTACTATGTGTCTCTTTTGATTCACGTAGAATGTCTTAACATGATCGTCAAGCGCACTGTGATTGACGAAGGCGCTGCTGCTTCTGTGATGTCTTTATCATGTTGGAAGGGTTTAGGTTCCCCTAAGCTGTCTAAATCAGCGACCATGTTAACTGCATTTGATGGGAGATCGTTCAGGCCGCACGAGATCCTTCCTTGCGATAGAGGTCGAGGTGGTTGATGCGCCCCTTGACTACAATCTCTTGTTGGGTAGGAATTGGATGTACAGTATGGAAGTTGTTGCTTCTTCCCTATTTCGTGTTGTATGTTTTCCATTGAATGAGAAGATAGTCACGATTGATCAAACGACATTCAAGAATCCGTCTGTTACCGCATCTTAGGGAGCTTCAACCCCGATCGTTGAACACTCTCAGCCGACAACTGGGAGTGTGGGCGTAGGCATGTATCCATCCCTCATGGGAAGCTTTAGTTGTCCTACACTGATCCTTATGATAGGGTCTAGTTTCGGTGAGGCTTCGACATCTATGAGATCAGTGTCTTTTTGCATGAGTCATATGGAAGAACCTTGGGTTCTTCCTACACCGAGTACTTCGAATGAGCCCATCGTGACGAACGTGCCGTTGCCTGCAACTATGATAGCTTATCAATCCAATATTGAGTGTGTTGCAAAGCCCGGTCCTTCCTCTTCATGGACAGAGGAGGAGGACCCTTATGTGCTGCCGGCATGGGCAGTGCAGTCTTCTCACGCACACGACTGCCTTGATACTGTGTTCCCTTCGGATGAAGAGATTATTGAGGCTATGTCGAGAGTTGAGCCACCATGGGAGGAACTCCATCATAGATCTTACTTTCTTCCCGAGCTTGACCGCTTGGAGTGTGAGGACTTTAGGGTGGTTCTTAGTGAGAGAGTTGGTAGTCCTATGGTTCCATTAAGCTCTCCTGGTCCAATGGCTGATGGAAACATGGCAAACATATCTTCAACGATTCCTATCAATATCTCTCGCAATCCTGGCAGGATAGAGAATGTCTATATTGGGGCAGAATGTTCCCATGTTGAGATTCTAGAATACACCGAGCTATTCAAAGAATTCCGTGATATCTTTGCTTGGTCTTACGAAGAAATGCCAGGAATCGACCCTCGGATGATTGTCGAACACGAGATTAAGACTTATCCCAATGCTAAGCCTATTCAACAACGTTTACGTGCAGTGAATCCTAGGAAAACACCCGCCATTAAGGCAGAGATAGAGAAACTGTTGAAAGCCAGTTTTATCTATCTCGTTCCCTTGACGGAGTGGATTTCAAACCCCGTTCCGGTGGATAAGAAGCAGGGAGTGATCCACATATGTACTGATTTCCATGATTTAAATAGTGCCTGTCCTAAGGACAATTTCCCCACACCATTTATTGATCAGATTTTGGATGAGTGTGCGGGGAGCGAGGTTTTTTCCTTTATGGACGACTTTTCCGGATATAATCAGATACAAATTAAACCTGAGGACCAACATAAGACTGCATTTATTTGTCCTTGGGGAACTTTTGCATATCGGAAAATGCCTTTTGGCCTGAAGAACATCGGAGCTACTTTTCAGCAGGCAATGACCTTGATCTTCCATGATCACAAGTCGATTATCGAAGTATTTTTGGATGACCTTGCTGCTCATTCTCGTATGAGAATGCGTCATTACTATCACTTGAGATTGGTATTCGAAAGATGCCACCATTATTTGGTTAGGCTAAATCCTCATAAGTGCATCTTTTGTGTTAAGTCAGGTCGCTTGTTAGGATTCATTGTTTCTAAAGAGGGTATAAGAGTCGACCCTTTGAAGGTTGAGGCAATACTTCAGTTGTCTCCCTCGAAAAATATTCGTCATGTTCAATGTTTGCAAGGCATGGCAAACTTCTTACGAAGATTTGTTGTCAATTTTGCCAATTTGACTAGAGGCTTCATGCGTCTTTTGAAGAAGGACACCACCTTTTGTTGGGATGAGCAAGCCTAGGAGTCCTTTGATGCGCTCAAGCAAGCCCTAGCATCGGCCTTGGTGATTAGTCCCCTAGACTATAGCCCTGATTTTCTACTTTATGTGGCCGCGTCCATGGAGACGATTGGGATGGTTTTGGTTCAAGAGGATGAGGACCTCCAAGAGCATGTCATATACTATTTGAGCCAGAAGCTTATTGACGTAGAGATTCGTGATTCTCATGTTGAGAAGCTTGCCTTAGCTACTGTACATGCGGTTCAACGGTTGAGACATTATATTCTCCTTCGCCAGACCTTGGTTGTAGCCCATGTCAATCCGTTTCAATTCGTCCTCACTCGAAGGATGATTGGGTGAAAATATAATAAATGGATTGTCATCTTGCAAGAATTCGATCTCGAATTTGTTTCGGCGAAATCGAAGAAATCGTTAATTTTTGCAGAGCTTATATCGGATTTCCCAAGCGAGGCTGAGGAGTTGGTTTGTGAAGATATGTTTGTCGATGAGCACATCTTCTTAATCTCAACTTTAGACCCATGGTATGGGGATATCATTATATATCTACAAACATTGAAGGTCCCTACTCACCTCTCACGGGATGAATGACGGCGATTACGTCACGTGTTTAAGAATTACCTCATAGTGGATAACACTTTGTACCGCCGTGGGGTAGATTCCATTTTACGACATTGTTTAACTCATGAAGAGGTTGAGGTAGTGCTGAATGATTTCCATGGAGGGGCGTGTGGTGGTAATTTATCTGGGCTTTCTACAGCCCAAAAAATCTTAAGAGTGGGTTATTTTTGGCCGTCGATCTTTAAGGATTGTGTAGATGCGGTCAAGAGGTGCCACCCTTGCTAGGTGTTCGCATGTAATATGCCCTCGAAACTTGCCCCGTTACATCCCATCATCACCGCCGGTCCCTTCACTAAGTGGGGGCTTGATTTTATGGATTGCAACCCAACTTCGGCTGGGGGGCATCATCATATCATAGTGGATGTTGATTACTTCACGAAATGGGCTGAGGCTATGCCTATAGTTAAATCCGACAGTGAGACAGCCGCGCACTTTATATTCAACCAGATTATTACTCGGTTCAGGATTCTGAAAGAGCTTGTCACTGACCATGGCTCGCACTTTCAGAATCGTTTGATGGAAGAGTTGGCATCAAAGTTAGGGTACAAGCAAGAGCATTCCTCCTCTTACTACCCTCAGGCGAATGGACAGGTAGAAGTAGTGAATAAATCACTCAAATCCATTCTCCAACGAACCATCGCACAAAGCAAGATAATTGGCACATCATGTTATATCCTGCTTTGTGGGCGTATAGAACCGCTATTAAGACTGCCACGGGTTTTTCTCCATATCAACTTGTACATGGAGTGGAGTCGATATTGCCGGTTGAATGCGAGATTCCTTCTTTGAAGCTAGTTGTAGAACTCTTACCGGACACTTCACCATTGGAGGAGCGTTTGGTCCACCTTGAGCAACTTGATGAGCAGCGTCGAGATGCCTTGGTGGCTCTAGAAGTAAATAAACGTCGTGTAAAGGTCCAGTACGATAAGTCTGTCTGTCCAAGGAGGTTTAGTGAGGGAGACTTGGTCCTTTTGTGAGATCAACCGAAAGAACCCTTGGGGGCAAGAAAGTTTAACCCCATGTGGCGTGGTCCTTACGTCGTCAAATGTGTGTTAGAGAAGGGTGCTTATGAGTTAGTGGATTATGAGGGAATGACCTTGACGGAGCCTAGAAATGGGCTCTATCTCAAGAAGTACTATGCATGATTTTCAGCTAAGGCTGGTTATTGTATATTATTGTACAGTTTGCATAGTTAGGTCTTTTTCTTATCGTGATCGGGTTTGTGATTAGTTTCCGTTTCTTTTGGGAGATGTCAATGTAATCTTCCACCTACATAGGATTCGCGGATGGTGTGAGCCGTCACACTCAACACTCAGCCTCTGCCGCTTGGGTGATTTATACTCCTATGGGTCAGGTACTGTTTTCAGGAGGCGTATGTCTACAACCATCTTCCAACAATGTTGCTTAATATAGTGTCGTTATTGAGCTTTTACGGGATGCCATTTCACATGGTGTTCTTTCTCTTGAGGTACGCCTTGATTCAGAGTTAGTAGTGTCACAACTTAATGGTTTGTACCATGTTAGAGATCCGACATTATTAAGAAGATTCTTACGTGTGAGATTATTAGAAGGACAATTTGACAATATAACATACATACATATTCCAAGAATTAATAATCAAGTTGTTGACTCATATGCTAACTACGTGTTAGATTGGCATTTGTTTCATACACAATAAATTGATCACAAACACAAATTTTTACACATGTAAATAAATAAACCGATCATCATAAGAGTTTTTGTAAACATCCAAAATGTGATAATACATAGTGTCATGATACAAAAATGGGGCTCTCGAGCCACCATAATATAATACACGGTAATACAAAATGTGTCACTCCCAGGTCTCTAAGCCTGTGGAGGAGGAGGGGGGTTGTGATCATGGAATGTCACTACGGCTCTAGCTAGCCATCGAAATAATCACACCCATGCTCGTGGTACACCCACCACCTGACGCTGCATAGCCTCAGGCAAGTCCTCGACTTGCGCCATGGGAACTCTGTGTGTCAGCCTAACAAAGTTGGTATGAATTCTCTGGAGTGTCCGCTCCGCATCCACACCCGTGATATCGTCTCCTCTTCTCCTCCGTCTGTGACGAGGGAAGCCTTCAGGTCGCCATGGTCCCACATCTAATACAAATGGTAGATGTCACTATGTATTGTCACACAAAAATATGTCTTTTGATTCCATATAATCAGAAAACATAAAAAAATTAAATAACTCAAAAATTTTAAAAAGAGGGTCGAGATCCGTTACCTATGTCACCATATGCCGATCCTGGTGGTAGCGGCATATCCGGGTCCCCCCGGAAATCTATCCCCGCATAGGGGTAGTCATCGATGGCAACTATTTGTCGTCACCACCACATAAAGAAATCAACTAGATAGGGGTTGGCCACCCTACCTCCCCCAAGTCTGTGCATAGCATCTGCCCAACGCTGTTGGGATGGATCTCGAACCCCGTGAAGAGGAACGTCAACTTTGGGGCTCAATCCTAGAACACGCTCGAAGAAAAACGTGCTCAATATGCTGTTGAACCCGAAGTTCCGCACTCTACCCGCCTTACACTCACTGAGCTGATGTTTCATGTTGCTCAGTAGTGTAGTGCTCCAGTCATAGATTGTGGGTCTCATGCACTCCACTGCATAGAACATCAGAGGCCGCGAGGCCTGGTGGAGTGAAGCCAACCCTGCTATCCTTCCCAATGTTAATAGAATGGCCTTTAGGCCCAATACCTGTATAGAGTTGGTTGGGACTTGACTCCCCACCTTCTTTGTGTCTGGATAGCAGTACACTGAAATGTACTCATTGATAGTCAGGCCACCTCCGGGCCCACCACGAGAAGGAAGGCTCACTACTTCCCCCCGTTGGAAAAGTCCAGTAATAAAGTATATGTCCTCCACCTCTATGGTGAGGGACATCCCATCTATCTAGAAGGACTCAGAGTCTGGATCCCAATAATCCACCAGCATCTACAATAGTCTTGGTTTGGCCCTCAAGCCGCCAAGATACCAAAACTTGTAGAGTTCACATGCACGTAGCACTTGTTGAGCCATTAGATCGGCCCTTATTGCCTCCTCTACATCACCATGTTCATGCTCTCTCCATTCTAGGACCATTCTGCACAAAAAATTGCAAGTTTGCCCATTAGATTACTCAAAAAACCTTATGCGCGGCTGCATACGTGACTGTTTTACAAACAGCCGCGTATGTACGCGGGTTTGGGGGGCATTTTCCCCGTATAGCTAGCCTATACGCGGAAAAACCCTCGATTTTCGTGTGGGCCGTAGCGCCTTTTTTAGTTTGGCCTAGAAACCTCAAATGACCATGGAATTTGATAAAAAAAATGCATTGAAATGGAAGAGAAGAGCATGGGTAAGTACTTGGAAGAAACGGTAGTGGATTCTGCCAGCTGGATCTCATGGAATTCGCTGTTGAAAATCTGAGCTCAATTGGGTAAAAGTTTCAAATGTTTTATAATGTTTTGAAATATTTACTATTTATAGATTTTTTTCAAATTTTTGAAAATTTTTACCCCCTTTCCTATAGTTTGGAATATTTCTAATCATTTTGGACCGTTTTTGACCTAATTTATGATGTAGCAGACCTTTTCAAGTGTTGTTTCAGCCATTGGATTGACCTATTCGTGCCGATTTCAGGTATCATGTCTAAACTGGCATATAGGTTAGGTTTCATCACTGTTTGCATTTTGCATGACCTTATGACCATTTCATCATAGCCTTAGGTACGAACCCACTCTATTATGTCACGGAACCTTCTTCCCGTTTTAGAAGTGGTATGATATCAGTGGTAGAGCTTGACCTTACATGGGTACCCTAGTTAGAGCCTTATTTTCATTTGGTGCCCATGCTGACATTTTGTCTTTTAGGGTGTGGAAGTCTGTTGTATAGTATTGCCATGACATTTCGCAAGAGCCTCATACTCCTCTTGATCTTTTGCTGGCCTATTTCCCTCAGGACTCTCGTATGTCAAATTGTAATTGCATTATCATGAGCTTTGATTGCCTTATTGAGCTTTATGCCAGCTTTCCTAGCATTGCGTTTCAGCCATATAGCTCGAGCTTGTCTCATGTCTAGCCATGCAGAGCCATTTTATATATCCTTTGCAGCTTGATTCCCTTTTCACCGGGAGGGGATTTTCCCCCGAGTGTCGATATCCTACACATGTGTCCTTGCATTGAGCATAGGTATGTTCCACTGCTTGGAACTAGTTTGTTTGCCCCTATGACACTCGTCTCCTCCTAGTCTGTAACTATAAAGCCATTTTATTCTTTTTCAAGCTTTTTAAATATTTGAAAAAATCCAAAAAAATAAAAAAACCAAAAAGCCGGACAAGGAAAGATGTTATCTTTGGCAGCTGTCGAGTCGTGTCACCTTCGAACAGAGCACTGTATATCACATCCGTTGGTTGGGTTTATAGTTTGACTTTAGGACCTGTACTCGTTTATCTGAGTTTATCTCCACCGATTGGTTAAGCTTCCAGTCCCTATGGAGCCTCTGTCGATGCCTCCTGTGTCGCAGAGATGTCCCAGTTTGTATATCGAGTCTATGCTGCCTTTATTCAGTCACCATTCGCTGTTATGCTCTTGTTCGAAGGAAGTTGAAACCTGAGTCGGCCATTCTTCAGTTATCTTGACTTTGCATGTCGGCCATTCCCGATACAGTTACTGGTTCGTGCACCTTATGATCGAGTCCTTCCACATCATACAGCTTTGCTGAGTACCTCGTGTTGGATGATGGGGGATGCCTTAATGCCCTCCTTCCAGTGGATTTCATCCCATCGACTTTAGATCATTTATTTTGGGATTGGAATCTAGAGTCATTTTGAGTGCCTTGAGACTTGCAGTCATCAGTGGCAGGTTCTCTCGCCATCGACAGTCTTTGGGAATACATCAATGTCCCCTGATCGATGGATCCTTTCAAGTGTTCGACCTCAACACATTTATTCACACTTGTTAGTTTGCACTCTACTACCTTGATTCCCATTTTCATTATCGGTGGGTGATCTTGCGTCTGTTAACGGTATACATTAATGACCGGTAATCAGACGATGGACTACTATGTTCGCCCTCGACACCTCTATTCGCATAGTAGGACATGTACTCGTAGCGGTTTGTGTAGAAGACCTTCCAGACTGGTGGCATCTCTTATATGCTACCTACTTGATTGTGCCAGTGTTCATGAGATTTCAACTCTCTTGACTTGATTCCAGTATATGTTAGACATTTCCAGCTATTATGGAGATCTTGATCCATTTTATATCTTCAGCTATTATGGAGATCATGGTCCTTTGTATATCTTCATCACGGAGATTCTGATCTATGTATATCGTACATGGCGATGACCACTTATGTGATATCTTGTATCATGCCTATTCATGGCCATTGTACTCTTATGTATCCGGGATTGTTATATGTATTTGCAGTTATGTGCAGAGTTGTATCATTGTATTATGCTGGTTGGGTGGTTGGTCTTCCATTTGGGATTCTTCATCACTCCACTTCTGGGATGGACTTATAATGTATTTCGGCCATCGTATGACGCCACTGACCTCACACATTAGGGGGCATCTGTTATAGCTGATTTTACCACTCCAGGTGAATCATACTTGTATGGCCTTTACCCTGTCCCTCTGCAGACTCCTTGGACCCATTGGACCACTTTTTGTCCTTTTATGTTTCCTTGACCATCCCTAAAAACATATGAAAAATGATACACGTGACTTTTAAACCCCTAATCGCTTATATACGCGGGTTTGACCACTAAAATTGCGTACCTCGGGATGTGTACAAAATCCAAATCCTTTTGGAGTTTTCCTTGACATGGATCCGACTCACTTGACTCCTGGCCTTCCATATGCCTTGACATCGCTCGGATTCGACCTTTCATTACCCCTTTGAAAAGCTATATAAGGAACTCTTTGGTACATTGAAGGCATAAGAGAGAATTGAGAGCAAAGAAACTATAGTCCATTGTTGCCGGAACTTATGCTTGAGTTTGCATCCCTTTGTCCCTTGGAGCACTTTTGTGTTCTTCCCAAGCTTGACGTCAAATACATCAATGAGCCATAATATGTCTGTATAATGTGACGTCTACTCTTTTTAAAGAGCCATCATTCAGGAGCTTCAGGTTTGTCACGATCATAGTGTCCATTGAGTTGCAATCCAACATCCAAAATCTCTTTAGGATATCAACTGTATATTTTCCTTGGTTTAGGAAAATATCATCTTGAAACTGCCATACTTCAAGACCTAGGAATTAATGCATCGTTCCAAGGTATTTCATCTCAAGTTCTGCTGCAAGATTCTTCTTACACTCACTAATTATATTCTCTTCTCCTGTAAAAAATAGATCATGTACATATAATAGTAATATCATGAATATCCCATCATTTACAACCTTATAGTAAAATGTTGGAACCAAATTTACTTTTGGTAAAGCGCATGTTCATCAGGAATCCATCAATTCTTTCATAACATGCTCAGGGTGTTTATTTAAACCCATACAGAGTTTTCTTTAGTGTGCATACATGTGTCCCGCTGTCGTGATTCTCAAATCCCGGTGGTTGTTCAATATATACTTCTTCTTTCATGACACCATTTCGGAAGGTTGTTTTTACATCCATTTGATTTAGTTTCCATTTCATCTTGGTTGCCAAGGCAAGGATAGTTCTGATATAAGTATATCTTGCTACTGGTGCAAAGGTTTCTTCATAATCAATTCCTTCCTTTTGTGAAAATCCTCATGCGACAAATCTTGCTTTGAACTTTTCAACACTTCCATTTGTTGAATGCTTTGTCTGCAAAATCCATTTTGAAGAAACTATTGACTTGTCCTTTGGTCTTGGCACCACATCCCAAACACCATTCTTTATTATAGATTGGTATTTTTTGATCACGATGTCCATGCATTCCTTCTTCTTTGAAGCTTCTTCAAAACATGTGGGTTCTTCATCAACAAGGTTGCACATTAATTCCACATAGTTAGAGTAGATTCTTTAAAAGTCTCTTACTTCCTTCTGGTGCACCGTATCTTTCTGCTTCTCTAATTATATGACGAGCCCAAGCTTGAATTTTTTTATTTGAAATAATCTCTTGGGGTGTTTCCTTGGGTCCTTGGGGTTATGCCATGTCATGATATTATGGTATAGGATATTCTTCAATGTCTCTAACTGGTGGTTTGGTAGCTTCTAGGAGCCTCCTCCTCTTCTTCATGATCTTCATCTGCATAGGTCTTTATGGATTTGGTGAAGCATGTATCTTCATCAAATGTAACATCTCTGCTGATCTTGATCCGATGGAAACCTAGAATGTAGATTCTATAAGCTTTTGACTGGTTAATGTATCCAACAAATATTCCCTTCTTTCATGAAGATTCTAATTTTAATATTTTCTTCTTTGGAATATGTAAGTACACGGGACAATCGAATATCTTTAGGTGCATGACTTCGGGATTTTCACTAGTGAACATTTATTTTGGGGTTTTGTTTCCAAGATCACTGTGAGATATTCTATTTTGTACATAGACTGCGATTTTTGTTGCTTTGAAAGCACGACAGTCTATAAGCCAAGTGTCACTTCCATGAGAGATTGATCCTATGAGAGCTGAAATTAGGACATAATCTTCACTAAAGTCTTCATTTTCTCTATCCCTCTCCTTATCCGGTTCATTTTCTTCAGCCGCATGGGCATGGTACTTTCGGTTCTTCTTCTTGAACTAATCTTTCTTAAGAGGACAATTTATAGCAACGTGTCCCATCTTATGACACGAATAGCATTCAAAGGGTGAGTAATCCTTTATAGGTATCTTATCCCTTTTGAAGTCTAGTGGTCTTCTGAAAGGTGATCCTTAACTCTTCCTTTTGTTTCTTCCGTTCTTTGCATGAGTAGCTAGAGGTTGATCTTCATATCATTTAACTTTTCTTTTCTACTTGCTATCCTTCCTTCTTCTTGTACACATTCATCCCATAGTTTGTTGAACTTGGTTAACTTTCTTCTAGCACATATTCCTCTAATAAAGGAATCCCATTCTATCTGGAGACCATTTAGGGTGGTCATCACCACTTATTCTTCTTGCACCATGTCACCAACGGCTTCTAATTGTTCTCTGATCTGAGACACTCTTGAGAAGCATGATTGTATAGGTTTTGTCTTTTTTATCTTGACACCCTTGTGTTGGTTTATCAAGGTCATTCTTCTGTTGATGTTCTTGCCTTCATACAGGTTTGTTAGTGCATCATACATTTCCTTTGGTGTATTCTTTAAAGACACCCAGGGGATCAAATGATCCATGATAAAATCATTTATGATCCTATTGGGTTTGATCATATCCTTCTTTTGCTTGGCCTTTGCCTCATCTCCCTCTGGTTCCTTGACCTCATCTTTGATATAGCCTTCTAGGTCACGTTCTTCAAGTATGTGCATGACTCTGTACTTCCATGCTATGAAGTTTTATGCTCCCTCAAGCTTTTCATCAAGCTTGGTACTGTTTGTCATCTTTAATGAATGAGAGCCTCGAATGGAAATATAGGAGATATAACTTACCAATTTGAGGACTGCTTGTGGAATATGCTTCAGGATGACCCAGGGTTTGACTGGAAAAACCTAATTTTCTAACCGAGATGACTTGTAGAGCTGATTGGAGGAAAATACGTGCCTCCTTAAGGTGAGATAGATTGTATCTTTCTTTTCATGAATCTTTGGATGGAACCTTGAAAAATTCGATGCCCTAGTTTCTCCTGATAGAAGTGGTAGGTTAAAAAATGAAAATCCACATAATTGAAAACTGCTTCGACCGAAAGATGCGCCCTCCTAGGGCGAGTTGATTGGTTCTTCTTTTCCGAATGATCTATGGATGGAAGTGTCCAGAATAGTGAGCCCTAGCTTGTTGTACTGCGGGAAAACTGCTACACAATGTCTTCTTTCAGGTTGGGTATGATACCATGTTAAGATTTTAAAAGTTGTTATGCCAAAACAAAAAGGATCACTGAAAGAATAACAAGCACAACAGAACAAAAGAGAACACAAAGATTTATCCTAGGAAACCCTCGTGGGGAAGAAAACCCAACAAAAATTCCTCGATATAAACTTCAACCAAGTACAGTGTAAGACCCAAAGAATAAGACTAAATAGCTTCCTCCTCCTCGGATCGACTATTTCTCCTCTCTGTAGCGAACTTGCTTGAGTGTTCTACTTGTCCAAATGAGGGAGGCACCTCTCCGATTTATACTAATCAACTAAGAGGCCTACTAACCTAACAGGGCCGAATTCTCCTTGCTTCTAGGGCTGCCTTGCCTTGGAAGACTCAAACATACATTTTAGTAATACTTTTGTGGGTACTACTGACACGACTTACAATGTGGGTTTTACCTCAAGACTTTACATGACCAAATACATCAATGACATCCCTTACCATATTGGTAATAATAATAACAATACAAAATATAATATCTTTCACGGTTACATTTCTTTAACATCCCAGTCTCTCACCAATATTCCTCCTTTCATTGTTGAGTCCCACCACAAGAACTAGTCACAAGCGGTTTTATCCATGTACATTTCTACAACATTCAATTTGTCATCATCGCCATATATATATTGTACATTTCAAAATATTTTTCAATTTTTTTGATTCATCGAATCTCGTCTCGATTATTTTCGCCATCGAATCTTGGTAAATCAATATTTACTTTGTGAATGATGTTGTGGGTTGGGCCCGTATGTGAGTTATTGAATCCTTTAACTTGATCTTTTAGTGACTGAATTGTGAGCTTTAGGTTTTGGATGTCCTCCTTTGTTTGCTCAAGTTTCTCCAAGAGATTGTGAATTGAGTCATCTTCTGACTTTATCAACGCATCCTTGTTCTCTGGAGGGTTTCTATCCGTATTTCTTGTATTCATCTTGTTAAGATTGGGATTTGTGAAAATTTAACCTTATAATATATTTAATTAAAAATACTTGTAAAGCACTTTAATCTTTGTCAATCTAAAAGTACGATTTATCTTTCACTCTATAATTTAATTATTTTGCCTTTATCATAAAACCCATTTTTATTAACGTAATGGTATTTTATATTAAAAAAATCAAGTATGGTTTCATAATACAATGGTTTTTTGTTTTTCTCCCTTTTCTTCTTCTTCTCCTTCTTTTTACTTTTTTTTATTCTATGACTTCTTTATAAACCCACGTGTGGTTTTTATAAACCTCGTGTTTTTCTTTCTTTTCTTTTTTTGTTTCTTCTTTTTCTTTTTTTATTGGCTTACCTTTTCTTTTTGGGAAACCCTAATCCAAATTACACAAAGTGTAGATAATGGCCAAGGGCTGGATCGCTCTGATACCAACTTGGAATGGATATTCAAAAATATATTTATTTATTTATTGAATGATGATTTTATAGAAAGAATGAGCGGCTTTAAATACAAATGAAGAGAAAAAATTAAGTGATGTGTGCTTCCAATGTCATCATTTCATTAATATTAATAACAAAATAATATTTAAATTCTTTAATTTTACTAATTTACTCTAGTTCTATTACATATAAATTAGGAGTTCCCAAAACAATTCCACAAATATCAAGTGGTACAACAACGAATTCTATCTCATCTATAAACTTAGAGGTGATTGCAAGTAGGACCTTACATTGTTTAGAAACCTTTGATTTTCTAATTATATTGTTTGTTTTTCATGTTATGATGGTGGAAATAGAAAGTTGATTACTGGATGCAACGACATTTAAACAATTTCAGTTGGTTATTGAATCAATATGATGCGAAATATGATTTATGTCTTTGAAGTAATTTATGATTGTATGGAATGATTATATGTTATTGTCTAAGTTACTTGTATTATGTCATATACATATAAATACGCCATGAAAAGAACTTACATGATTCAATTTTAATTTATTTTTTGAGAGTAAATGCTAACATATTCTTCCGGAGTTGAAGGTGTTCTCTAATTTATTGCATCGAGAGAAGCGAGGTGCTCTTCATCCCAGTATGGGGGAGAGTCTGTCACGTTATGCTAGCCAACATAAATAAAAAATATTAAAAAATAAAAATGAAAAATAAAAATTACATATCGACTTGAATAAAAAAAAATTTAAACTAGCATAGATCCATTTTAAAGCTAGATGTATTAAGTACCGAGAGAGATCCAAATGGTAAAAAAATGTACATCTCAAGAAATTCGATTCCTCTCGGTGCTTGATAGATTCGGATTTAAAATGGATCTATGCTAGTATATTAAAATTGCAATAATGCTTGTATTTTATGATGTATTTGTTATGAATAATGTTAAGAATTATACTTGAATTAATTTATGGCATTTCTGTTAGATTAATGTAATTTTTTTATTATAAGATTATATTAAGTTCAATTAACTTATGGCCTTGATAACAATGTAATTTGTTTGAAAGTAGTCATTTACGCAGTGGAGAATTGTAAATAAGAAGGAGCTGCGTTGGGTGATTTCGCAAATCTCGACGTTTCAATCCCTACTCTGGGATCATCATCAGGAGACAACTGAAGCGTGAGGTGAAAAACTAAGAAGCTCGTAAGTATTTATAATTAGTGTGAAGCATGTCTGGTTCTAGGTTTTAAGTCGGTTTAGGTTTTAAAGAATTTTAGTTATCTTTATTATATATTATAATAAGGTTTAAATTGTAAATTTAAATAAATTTGTTTTTTTTTTAATTTTTAATTTATAAATTTAACTCATTTTAATGAACACTTTATATTAGTTTGGGTTAAGATTATAATTCCTAGTTCTATAGGTTTCAATAAAGTTTAGATTAAAGATCATTATGTTAAAAAATTTTGAAATGTAATTTTTTTTTTCGTTAAGAGTTTTTTAATTATTAATTGTCAAAAATGTGTTAAAGCTAGAATTCTATTAATACGTTGTAAAACCATTGTAAAAATTTCTTAACATAATTTACTTTTTAATTAAAAATTTTTAATTTTAATTTTAATTTTTAAAAATTTTTATGATTAAAATTTTTAAATTTTTAACTTTAAAATTTTGTTATGTTAATGTATTTTATTTTGAATTGAATCTAAAAATAGCCTAACGATGAGAAAATTATTAACCTAAAGGGGGATTTAGTTTTTAATTAAAAGTTCTTTAAGGTTTGTTGAGTAGGGTCAAAAGGAAAAAGGCTTAGGGTTTTAGGTACCGAGAAAGTTTGAGGAAACTTTAGCAAAAAGTTAAATTTAGGGTGGCAAAAGAGTCAAGGGAACAACAATAAAACTTTACTTATAAAGTTTAGTTAAGGTTGGGAAATTTCATTTATTGTTGGTAAAAAGTCTTTCTTTGATTTGCAGGGAGTGAAGGAGTGGTTTCCAAGAGTCACTAATCTTGGTGCCATCGTCTCTGTTAAGGCAATTGTTATTAAGGTTAATTTCAATTTTCTCACGGATTTTCCTTCTTAACAGGTTGTCCTCCCTAGCAATGACTTTGGCGTCTTCAAGGCAGATGTGGTGACCAGTTATTTCACTCCGTGCAAATCAAAGAAAGACGTTTTATCAGCAATAAATGAAATTTCCCAACCTTAACTAAACTTTATAAGTAAAGTTTTATTGTTGTTCCCTTGACTCTTTTGCCACCCTAAATTTAACTTTTTGCTAAAGTTTCCTCAAACTTTCTTGGTACCTAAAACCCTAAGCCTTTTTCCTTTTGACCCTACTCAAAGAACCTTAGAGAACTTTTAATTAAAAACTAAGTCCCCCTTTAGGTTAATAATTTTCACATTGTTACGCTATTTTTTAGATTCAATTCAAAAGAAAATACATTAACATAACAAAATTTTAAAGTTAAAAATTTAAAAATTTTAATAATAAAATTTTTTTAAAATAAAAATAAAAATAATTTTTTTTTTTAATTAAAAAGTAAATTAGGTTAAGAAATTTCTACAATGGTTTTACAACATATTAATAGAATTCTAACTTTAACACATTTTTGACAATTAATAATTAAAAAACTCCTAATGATTTTTTTTTTTACATTTCAAAAAATTTAACATAATGAACCTTTAATCTAAACTTTATTGAAACCCTATAGAACTAGGAATTATAATCTTAACCCAAACTAATAGAAAGTGTTCATTAAAATGAGTTAAATTAAAATTTTATAAATTTAAAATTAAAAAACAAATTGATTTAAATTTACAATTTAAACCTTATTATAATATATAATAAAGATAATTAAAATTCTTTAAAACTTTAAAACCTAAACTGACTTAAAACCTAGAACCAGTCATGCTTCACACTAACTATAAATACTGACGGGCTTCTTAGTTTTTTACCTCACGCTTCAGTTGTCTCCTGATGATGATCCCAGAGAAGGGATTGAAACGTCGAGATTTGCGAAATCACCCAATGCAGCTTCTTCTTATTTACAACAACGTAATTTACAAGAAAAGTCAAGATCCTCTACAATTACTATTTATGGCCTTGATAATAATGCAATTTACACGAAAATTTAGGTTGGTCTCTAATTTCTCCATCAATATTTGAATATTTGTATTTCATGATGTTTTTGTTATAAATTATAATGCTAAGAATTATAATTGCAATAATTTATGACAATTTTGTTTTAATGTTTGCAAATTTTTTTGAGTGGCAAAATAGAGAAAAAACAACTTTTAAGGATTAAGGTGTAGGTCTGGAATCTTTTTTACGAGAAAAATATGGATTTAAGTAAATGGAATATTTATATTAATTAAGTTGGATTGAATTTTTACATCTCTATATTTCTAGGAGGTTGAACTCCATCTTAGAATTGGTCGAGACAATAAGAATTTATATGAAGTAGTTAACAAATTAGATGTATGCTTAATATTTATTCACCTTGTTTTATTGTTTGTAAATGGGTACATAGTTTTGATTTCTATATTAAATCCATGGTTATATATTTCAATAAAATATTTGATATATGTATCGATATATAATAATTGATTTAGATTTTATTAATTAATGTAAATTTATAATAACATAATACTAGGTTAATCTAATAATTTATATAACTAATATGAATCTATATTATTTTAGAAATTAGATATATTCATTGCCAAACTCAAATTACATGAATAGTTTTGAGATTATTAAATAAAATTTGCAAAAAAAATATTAACAAAATAATAAAACAATCCTTTAAAAATAATAACATTGTTTTTTTAGACACAAACAGTTATAATATATTAAGGTGGTATAACCACAGAAACTGGACCAGTATACAAAAATGCCCTTGTGGAAGCGGCAAAGCAAGTCATCAACCCAAGTTGATTTTAACAGCGCCCTTATGAAAGCGACAAAGAAGGTCCAAAACACCCATTAGTGGGTCGCAGAGACAAAGCTAGATACAGAAGGTAACATGAAATTAAACTACTAGATGCATACAAAGTCCACAATTTTTAACAAAGAAATAAACAGAAACAACATATGAGCTTCATACGAGACCCGGTCGATTCAGATGCCTGCAAAAGACAAACTAAGACCACAGACTATGATGATTTCCCAAAGGAGTGGGAAGAGGAACCGGAATTGCTTGCATTTTCCAGCATGGCCACCTTGAGCTCGAGTTTGTCAACTTTCACCTCCACGCTTGCTAACATCCCGAGAATTGCAGTTTTGGACTTTCTAATTGTGCGCTTGAGTTCTTTTCTCAGGAAGGCCAAATCTCCCTCCACATTGCCCAGTCTTCTGTCACCTTCGGAATCAATGACGTCCACTGTTTCTTTAATTTTCACCACCTCCTCTCGAACGTCGAAATCCCTAAGATCCGACAAGGAAGAACCCATCGACTCAGAATTAGCCATCGAAGCAATCTCTCGCAGCTTTGTTCTGGAACGAATATGAAACACAGACTCAAATTGCATGCAGACCAGCCAGATAACGATGCCTCTTCCTTTCAGTTTTTCGAAGATTTTAACCTTGCGTCCCACGCTCAAAATCGCCATAGCACTTGGAATAATCATAGTCTCCATTAATACTCACATAACGTTCCAACCTCCTGGTAGATCGATGAGACCTCATCCCTCCATTGTGCATGCACAGAACTCTCCTTTGTACTCGAATTATTAACTCTCCTATGCATTGCTCAGTGCTCCAATGAGACGGCACATGACCCCCATGCGTCATGTCCTTTCCCACACGATGAAATGAAGATTCCTATCCTTCACAAAACGACCTGACACGCATCAAGCTTTCCCACGTCACCATGATCCAACCCTGGTTCTATGGAAGAGGGAAAAACTTGAAATTCTTGTTGATTTGGAGGGTGCCAGGGCTTAGCATGGACCTAAGATTTGCTGCTAGGTCCGTCTCCTGATTGTGCACTCTTAACACATGAAAAAAATCAGTTCTATGGAAAGACCGGATTAGGCATCGAATCTTAGATAATATTTGCCTGAGCTGTAAATTATTAGGGAGATGACCTTCAACCATTGCTTTGATCACAATCCTCGAATCTCCCAAAACAATGAGCTTATTAATTCCCTTGTTCTTGGCAATCACCAATCCTTGCCAAATGGATAATGCTTCGGCAATGTTGTTTGTCTCAGACCCAAGACCCCAAGAGAAGGTAGTTTCCAGAATGCCTTCCGGGGTGAAGAAAACCCCGCCCCCCCTTGCCGCACCAAAAAAATAATAACATTATTACATCAATAATTAATTGCAATTTTTTGAACACTAGCTAGCTTTAAACCTCAAATTTAGAGGGTATAAAATGTGTTCCTTGAATGTGGACTAAAGTTATATTATAGTGAAGATCATCATGATTGACAATAATTAATAAGTCTAGAGAATGCAACATTTGGGTTTTCATTAATTGAGAGAAAATGTTGTTCTTTTAATTAAGTATTTGTATTTCTTCCGATTAGAGCTTTGATATTTGTCATTTTCAAGTGAGTTATTGTCATATTGATGTTCATATTTACATTTTTTTGTCATGCTCATATTCATATATTATAATAATATTACATGGTGACACTTGACTTTTTGTATGATTTTTGCCAATTGGATTTATAAATTAAACAACATTAATTTATGTTTATCATTTGAACATATAATTAAGTTATACATAACATTATACAAAGAAGAGTTCATTTCCTTATTAAAAATCATGTTATATATATATAATTTAGTAATGCTTAACATATAGTTGCAACATAATAAATAAATTACTAAATATGTATAATATTATGACAAATATTATTACATTATTAAGAAAATTACAATAAATTAAAATATCCATATAAATTAGACAGAAACAATATGAACAAGCTATAAAATAATTATAAACATGATACTATGACAAATTATAGAACTATCATAAATCATAAAGTTTCAACAAATCCATCCATAATTTACAATGGAATATGTGATGTTTTTGTCGACTAAATAAAAACTTGGTGATTTAAAGACCCACATTATTTTGAATAGTACAAAGTTCTTTTAGTACATAAGCATACGCTCATCATCATTTTCAACACCTAACAAACATAAACATAACCATATTTTTTTACAAAAATGTAAATGCATCATTGTCATTTTCACGACATAAACATAAACATACCATTATTATCATTGTCAACATCTAAGAAACATAAAAAATAAACACCATCATACCATCATTAACATAAAATTAAAAATAAACATGAACGCAACATCATAAACATTACGTCACATATTCATGTAACATATACCGCAACTAACAAATCTAAACATCAATATCTAACACACATAACTAATAATACACGTAAACATAATTAACATTCCATGATCATCATTTTTACCACATAAATAAATAAACATCAATATCAACATAAACATGAAAAATGCAGTATATATGTAGATATGAACATATATAACATCAAAGTCATGATACAAGATGTCAAATATAATAATTTATCTCGAGTGCTATAACTCCTACGACATATTTGTTCCACCTCCTCCAACAAAGGCATCATTAATAATTATTCTACTAGAGCTAGATGCATAATCACCTCCAGCAATAGAGCCAGAGGCAATATCACCACCTCTGCCAGCAGAGCCAGAGGCATCAATACCCATACTAGAAATTAAACGAGGTATGAGAGGAGGAAGGATAGGTCCATCAAGATGAAGTGTATGGCCCTCTCTGAGCATCTCTAAAACAGAAATGGGTGCACTAGGAGCTGGTGGATGGTTGAGTCGATGAGTAGGACCGAAGGGTCGGTCAAGCACGAGTAGAGGAGATGATGACGACACAGGATCAAATGGAAGGTCAAAAAGAAGTGTAGGACTAGATGATGATGAAGGTAGCAGGGGAGGACATAGTGGAGGAGGAGGTGGATGAGACGCTGAAGGTGGAGGAGGAGGAGGTCACATGAGATGTTGAAGGTGAAGGGGGAGGAGGTGGAGGCCGAGGAGGACATGCAAAGGAAGCAACCAATTGAAAGCGTGCACCGACAACATGCTGCATCAATAACCTCATTTGATGAGGAATAATCCTACATGTCTCTGCAATCTTAGGGTCATCGTGAATCTCATGTGGTTGCACAGGTTGTACACCTACATCAACCAACAATATAGCCAACCTATCTTCCACATCCTTAATATATCTATCCTAGGGCCTATGTGGACGGTAGTCAGGATGTCTAACATCCACCTCATGTGGGTTGACCTGATCCTGATCCTCCATATCCTCATCATCATGAACCGGAGGGGGTGACCCAACCTCTGCATCAAATATGCCAGTATTTGCAATATATATATATATATATATATATAGTACAAAATAATAATTAGACAATTTCATTAAAAGAAAATATTTATAACATATATATATATAGTACAAAATAATAATTAGACAATTTCATTAAAAGAAAATATTTATAACATATTTCATTTGCATTAATCACAAAGATAATAAAATTCAACTCTAGTAATTTAAACATAACATGAATATTACCTCTCTCATCAAGTGGCTCATTCGGTGTAAAGAAGATTTACGGGCACCCTCCCCAGTCCATGTCGGCATAGGGATATGGCACCATGTCAAGTGAATGGTCGTCCACACTAGCCATCATCTCCCCCAACATGCACATACACACCTTAGTCATTAACCTAGCAGGTAAGCGCTCAAATGATGGCCTGGTGGCCAGAAACCTCTCAAAAAATAAACAAAAAATATCTAAATCGGAAGGGAATTTGGACCCACCATTAATGACTGCATGACATCTATCCAAAGCATGACAAATCTGTCACAAAAAAATGGCAGACCACCTAATGCATCTTGGTCTCTGCACTAAAAAGTCAACATAATACAGTAAGGGGAAACTAATGCATTGCACATTGAAAGTGCAGTGCACCATCACCATAAGGATAAGAGAGAGGATCCTAACATCCTCTCAACCAAAAGCAGATATCTGAAGATCTCCACTGCTCACCTGAAAATCAAACGGATGGACAACCGCATCACTGATATATCTATGAGAGTAAGCTAGATTAATCTCTGCTCCAACACCAGTCGAGACATTGGGGAATCGGGGTAAATCATTCCCTCTCCTAGACAGACCGGTGATGAAATAAACACCCTCCTTAGTGGCCTAGAACCATTGACTGCCACCAACATGAAATGCTTTCTTGTGGTGATCCCAACGTCTAATCAACTGACGTAATCATGCATTATTTCCCTTAAGGGATATAGTCTCCTAATAAAACTTTAGGAGGCCAAAAATACTTAAGAGCTCTATGGTTTGAGAAATAAAGGGTCAAGGTACAAATACCTCTCCCTCTCCCTATTCTCCTAGTCTTTGACCATGGTATATTGGTCAAGATGCTCACGATCCTGTTGGGCAGCACGTCACTGCTCATGTCCCCCTTTCACATATTCCATACAATTAAAATGATATTTAGTAACATCAACAATAATTTTTTGTGAAAAAATAAATACTTACTACCGGTGCGCCATAGTAATAGAAGCACACCATAAGCCGATGCTTTATGTTCACCAATGCACCGCTTATGATGCTCTATTACAATCATACCACATCGATACTATATTTTAACATAATTAAAATTAATCTAAATGGTGCATCAAATATCCGACGCACCGGTACAATTTGTAAAACGGACCTAACAACGCGTTGAAATCATATTAGAGCACCGGTGCTTCCCATTTTATGAACACACCGTTAACAATTTTCGATAAATGTAATTTCAGTGCGCCAATGTCACGTCAGAGTATCGACACTGGTGTACTGACATGGAATGGGAGCACTAACCTTAATTTTTTTTTATAAATTTTTAATGAATACGTTGTTGGTGGGTTCAGTTCAACTAAGCACAATGTTAACGATGCATTTACTTCAATTAAATGCACCATTTATGCACAACTATTTTTTAATTTAAAAAAAATTCACGGTGCAGTTAAGAAATTTAAGAGCACTGCCAACAGTGCGCTCAAATTCCATAGATGCACCGTATGATTACTTTGTTTGTTTATTGTACTATGTTAACCGGTGCGTTCAATATACTAAAGCGCATCGTAAAGCTATGTGTATCTTACCGGTGCGCCGAGGCCATGTCAGAGCATCAAAAATGGTGCCATAACATGACCTAGCCGCATTGGATAATTTAGTTATTTGTTTTAAAAATAATTTATGTTCTATGTTTATTAATTTTATATTTTTTTATTATATATTTATGGATTCATGGTGGTTCGAGCTGTTTGGCTCGCAGCATGTGCGGTGTTACCGGTAAAAGTTTACAGGATGCACCGAAGTCTGGTGTGAGTTGAATGACTCAAATGCACCGTGTAGATTTTTTTTAATAATACAACAAATTAAGGATTGAATCAAAAAATTAATCCACAAAAAAATTAAATTATGAGTTAAGAAACAACTTACTTGTTGAACGACACTTCAGGAAGACATCCTGGTGATGTATTGCAAATTTGAATTTTGACCACCGTTTGTCAAAATTCAAACTAACAGAAACAACCAATACAAATGAAGATTATTTCAACATGGACCATGGATGTCAGGATTTCCAAGTGGGTAAACATTCACACCGGTTCTCTTAGGAAAAAACAGACCGAGAAGTGGTAAAAATGAATTTTACTTCGCGATTTTTATTTTTTATTAAACCATGTTCCGGTGCGTGTTGAAAAAACCGATGCACAAGTGAATAGGGTTTTTAAAATAATTAACGGGTATTTCAGTGTTTTTTTTAATGTTTACACTTGGTGCATTCGGAAACTACAAACACACCAATGTGTATATTATAAAGAGGCACCGGTAATCAAGGTTTGTAATTGCAATGAAATTATGTATAGTAGAATGCAATGCGTTTATTTATTGAACAAGCATCAATGTGTTTAGGGTTACCTACGCACTGATGTTAGATTTCTTACTAAAATATAAATTGAAATAGGGTTTTTAAAAAATTGATGGGTTTTCCAGTGATATTTTGATGTTTACCCCCGGTGTGTTTGGAAAAGACAAACACACCGATGCTTATATTAAAAAAGTGCACCGTTAATAAGGGCTTGTAATTAGAATTTAAACGGATTTTACAATGAAATTCTGTATAGTCGAATGCAATGCGTTTATTTATTAAACACACACCAATGCGTTTAGGGGTGTGGTGCACACCGGTATTAGATTTATTATTAAAATATAAATTGAAATAACAGTGTGTTTAATAGTATTAAACGCATCGGCTAATTATACATCTAACGAACTGGTGTGTTTAATACATATAAACGCATCACTAAACGGTTTTGTAAATAAAACGAATTTTAAATTAAATTTTCATTAATTTATATTTTTTTCTCAGTTTAGGTGCGGTATCATTTTGGTTTGCACCGGTGCAACATTGTATGTAGCACATCGGTGTATTTCCAAAGAAAACTCGTCGATTAAAAAATATGCGCTAAACCCTCGGCCCGCTCTCCTCCGCTACAAACAAGTTTTTGGCCTTTTTTTTAAATGGGCTTCCACTATAACCTCCACTAGAGGGCCTTTTCCTTGTAGTGTAAATTTGTTTTCAATGATGCATACTCACCTCAAATTCTTCCTCGACTCTATTCAAATTAAATTCTCAGATCCTTTTCATTTTTTTTTTATATGTAGTGTATAGAAGCAATTACAAAGTAATAATAGTCCTCACTAGAATTACTGAGCAATTGTAGTCAACAATCAATGCGACATGATCCATCTCTGTATTTTGTTTGCTTTGATGTAGTATTGCATTATTTTCCAAGCTATGTTGAATGATATGGACGTTTTAAAGAAGACATTTACTCGCACATCATTAATGAGCCCTTGCATGAAATATGGATTTGAAGGCAGTACCATATCTTGAATAACCCAAAATGTGACACACTAGATATGGTCAATTGATTAAAAAGAAGTGTAAGCATTTGCACAACGATTCCAATATCTCAAAATAAATCCATATATATTGTTTCAATAGTGCCAATTGTTACAATATTTTTTTTAATAGAAATTAAAAAAGGAGTATATTAAACAGGTTGTGCACAACCATTCAGTTTAAAATCACAACAGATATAAGACTCTAGGAGTAAAGTAGATACGGAGACAAAAGAATCCCATAAGGAGAGCCTTCTAAAGCTGATAGAGGTGCTAATGTTCTGAGTTTTTACATGCGTAGTATAAATACGAACAAACTGTTGATTTAGTACAATACAAAAAACATAAGCTAAGAGAAAATCATTTCAGTTTGCCTGGATGCCCCATAGGCTAGGTGACGGATTCTTCTTTCATTTTATGAGTGACTTCTCCGGGATTTTCTTGAGCATGACTTCGCTGGTTCAACTGCACTAAATTATGAAGATCCTCCTGAATGCGGCCGATTTCACCCATTATCTCTTTCAGATTCATCTCATTATCATTAATTCTTGAGTCATGGCAACTTGTCTGATAGGAAACATAACAAACATCCTCCACTAACTGTTTGACATCCTTAGCAGTATCTCTGTTGTCGGTAATGCTTACAGTCATGAAATCCAACAACTGCTGGATATTTATCTTCAGGTCAATGAACCCTTCATCGACGCTCCTCTTAATTGCATCAATTATTCTGCGGTCCATGTTCAACACAGGAAGCATATTTTTTCCACAATAGCTTTGCCTAAAAATGATTCTATGAATGCTGTTGTCCACACAACCAATAAACGGAATCGCTTATGCAGGAGAAGCCCCTGAACCCAACAAAGAGACAGAGAGCCTACCCTTGACTTCCTCCAGAAACAGTGATGAGAAATGACTAAATTCATCAGGGGCCAACACTAGTTGCTTAAAATATCATCGACACAAGAGAAATAGGCTTCACACTTAGACGACGTATCACCCATATCCTCACCACACATAGGAAACACACAGGATTGAGGGGGGCAAAGAGCTCGAATATTCACCAAAACCAAATACTGAGGAAAGAAATCAACAAGGATGAACCACCCTTCCCGTGAAATCAACAGGGATGAACCCCACGAGAAATCAACAAGAATGAACCACCCTTCACAAAACTCGGGAGGTGAGGAGAGTTGCACCTTATCATCAGAGGAGCCGTGAACAGGAAGGAGGAAGAATGACTGGCACAAGAGATGAGAGAGGCAGTATAAACCCCAAGAGAGAGCCATTGTACCAATGAGGGTGTGGGCATAAGTGTGGGAATTGAACAAGCCTTTATGTCTTGAGAGGATTGCTTTTAAAGGAGTGGGAAGCGCATTAAGGGTGGGGGATGGAGGAGGCCACATGTCTCTTTGCATGTAGGGGCTTCCAACTATAGCTAAGACCATAAAAAAAACTAAACTTTGCTCAATACAAATCCCTTGTATTTGTAAAGAGGAGAGAGGTCCTTGGGTTGGGCTAGGGGATGGGTTTAGGACTAGGTTTTTCATTGTTCAAAGAGATAAAGCCTTGGGAGAGAGAAGCACCTGTATTTTCCAAAGCATCAGCTTGGGCATTATTAGCTCTTAGGATGTGGAAATAGTCGATGCCAGCTGGGAGCAAAAGTTGCATGATCCTGTTATACAACCTTCTGCATTTGATGGAGCCCGAGGGATAGCCGGATATCATTTTAAGAATGACATGTCACGAGTCCCCAAATACTAGCAATCTAGAGATGACATTGTCTAGAGCCTCTAGACCCTGAAGAAGCGCCAACCACTCAGC
>LPNX010883538.1:245256-397592 GCA_001517045.1 Pseudotsuga menziesii | reverse complement strand
TCTCTCTCTCCCCACCTCTTCCCCTCTCCCCCCTCTCTCCCTCTCAACATCTTCACCTCTCTCTTTGCCTCTCCTTTCCGCTCTCTCTATCTCCCTCCCCCTATCCCCCTATCCCTATATCTATCTCTTTCTCTCCCCCCCCCTCTCTCTCTTTTCCATAAGGAGGCATAATTGTCTAAGACAACCTAAAGTATCCTTCATTCAAGGATCATTGCGTGAGGGTCAAATTCTCAACTTTACCAATTAATTATCATAAAAATCTATTCCCAAGGAAGTCCCTAACAAATATGGAACTCCAATTGTATGTCTTATTCACCACTCTTTCATAGGTGTTAGCGGATGGAAGAGGTCTCCGTTCATTGTCACAAGCCTTGTCACATGGAGGAGGTGTTTGATGTTAGAAAGATCATGTTATATAGATAAGAGTTTGTGTCACATTCATATGCAACTGTTCACCTTATTAATATGCTACCCACATTGGACTCTTTCCCTAAATTCAAAGGAATTCCCTTTGCAAGGAATAGTTGGAGGAGTATAATGTGAAGTCCATATTTTCATAGAATTTCCAAGTATATCCCTTAGGTTGTTATGGCATGCAAGGTTCCAATAAGCACAAAGAATCAACGAACAAGGAGTAATTAGCTTAGATTGTAATGCTTTGTTCAACACTAGCACCTTAACACACATGCACACACACACACACACACACACACATGATCTTAATGGAATTTGACCCAAGAGGAATACAATTCATAAGGTCTCAATCTCATGAGTTTCATGCCTCTAACAACATGACACATTTGTGATGCTTTGTATACATTTATTTCCAAATCATTCCTATAGAATTAAAGTTAGCTTCCAAGAAATTGTGATAAATTTTGAAATATCAATGCTCTTTTAGATATTTGGAGAATCCATTCATATCTCATCCTTTTGTTTCAAATCCATGCAAAAAAAAAAGTTGGGGAAACAACATCAACACAAGAGTACTCCATCAAATTCCTAGTTCCAAGTTATAGTAGGTCCATATTTAAATCAAGAACAAACAAGCTGATTACTTTAAGAGTATTTTTTCATTAAAAGTTCAATGATGGGAGGGAATAGTTAACATTGTTGCTATAATCATTGTTAGATTCATTTCTACTATGAATTATCTTTATATTGTGCAAGTAGGGTAATGCATCATTTGGTTCTCATGTTTTTCATTCTTGAATTAGTTTCAACGGTGAATTACCTTTATTTAATGCACATGCATTGTTTAATGTATATGGAGATTTGATATAATGTAGCATCCACAAACACCACAAGGAAAAGGCCTTTTTGTGTGTGGAGGTTATAGTAGATTCTACTCTAAAAAGAGCCCAAACTGATCCAGATGGAGATTGGTGGCCACCCACCTATTCCACTGGCTCAAAACAATTGTCCATTGTGGCAGTTTTCTAGTTATTTTTCTACACTTTTTCGGGTCCCAAACTTCCGGGGCCATTTTGAGGCCCTAAACGATGTTTTTGGCGATTCGAGGGCCAAATGGTTGTTATTGACTTTCATTTTAGCAACCAAAAGTTGTAAATCTTAAATAGACCTTTCCAACGAGCTATCGAATGCCCAAATCGGAGACCGCATGCAAAAGTTATGACCCCAGGAAGTTGACTGTTCAACTTACCACCTTGGCGCCGCAAACTTTATGACGGTTCATCTTCTAGGGTTACGTTTTGGACTTTTGGGGTTCTCACCCTCATTATTATTATAAATAGGCCCCTTTGGCCTCTTTTTGTATTCATCTTGGAATGAATGAGCATAGCAGCCACATCTCTTCTCAGAGATAGCTACCACCATTCTAGCAATTGTATTACAGTATGTTCTATTTCCGCAATTTAATAGAATATATGTTTACTGTATCTTTGTTATCTTTGCAAACTATCTGTGATTATGATTCTGTATATGTTCTTTCATTTCGTTCACGCATAAATCTGGATCAGTGGTATCAGAGCAATATGCTCTTTGATTGTTTCTCGGCGCATGTCCCCGACGAGGTCCGAGTACAGAGAGTTTGGTCTCGAACTAGTTTCACTTGATCATTCTCGCCGTCCCAAATGACCTCCCATGGTGGAAGAAAAGAGAGATGACGGAGCAGGAGATCCCACCAAGTCGCTGCTCAAGGAATCCCTCGAGTGACAGAGGAACGAGATGATGGATAGTTTCGCCCAAATCCTTCTATGAATGCCGACAGTGGCAAGTGCATCTTCAACGAGCAGCCGGTTCGGGGATGGAACTCCCTTCAAGGTACAAGTTAACTTTGATATTCCTTTATTTGGAGGAAAAATCGATGCAGATGCCTTAGATAATTGGTTGAATGTTCTAGAAGGGTATTTCTCTGTCCACAATTTTTTTGACAGAGAAAAAATCACCTTTGCGCTCCTGAAGGCAGTCCCCCATGTCCAAAATTGGTGGGGTACTTATTGTGAGCAAAACTCATCAGACGAGTCTGGAATGTTTGAAACAAATCCCACTTGGGCCTATTTCATAGATGCCATCAGGGAACAGTATCACCCTGTGGCAAACTATGATGACCAATACACAAAATGGACCATTATGCTTCAAGAAAAGGGACCAGATTGTGTCAGAGTACACCAACAACTTTCATACCTTGCGCACAAAGCTGGGTATCAAGGACTCCGAGTGACACCTAATTCTGAAATATCGCAGTTGTCTACATTGGTACATCCGAACTGAGATGGACTTCCTCGACATCTCTTCACTTAAATCCACCTATCAGTATGCTGTCAAAATCGAGGAGAAATTTCGACAAAAGAACAAGTGAGACTATCGACTTACGAATCCACCGCAGAAGCAAGGCAAGAGAAACCCTGGCCCGCAGAACACAGCAAAAGGAAATGACAACTAGTCCCCACCACAAGTAAATAAGGGGGATGGAAAGACAAAGAAGGAAACTGGTAAGTGGTGTGAATTTCATAAAAGCCCTTCGCACAACACTGATGAATGTCGCTCAAAACAATCATTAGTGGTCGAGATTAAATCTTTAGAATTAGATCCTGATTCTGATTCCGAACCCAATGCCATAGACGCATACAATGGGAGGTAGATCATTGATGCAGACCCCACTGCCACTGTTGCTACCGCACAGATTCAACTAGAGGATCCTGAAGAGTCAGAGGCAGAGGAGCACCTCTTCCACTCGCAGATGTGAGTGAAGGGAATGCCTCTACATTTTGTTGTTGACAACGACAGCCAAAAGAACTTGATCTCAACAGAAGTCGTCAAGAGATTAGACCTTCCGACAACACCACACCCACAACCTTACAACATCAGTTGGCTAAGCCAAGGATGAGGTATACACATTACTCAACAATGCCTCCTACCAGATGGAATCAAGCCTTTCAAAGATGAGGTACTGTGTGATGTGGCCCCACTTGAAGTCTGTGATATTCTTTTAGGACAACCATATATCTGGAAGCGTCATGTTGTATATGAGTCACGGCCTCGCAGTTTCATTGTTACTTTGGGAGGAAAACTCTATCGAATACCAGAGACCGTTGCACCTAACAAAGTCTCGCAAGGTAGGAAGATAAGCTCCCACATCAGAAAATTATTCCTCTTCACAATTGCGTCTAAAGGAGAACATAAGATCACAGAGACCTCCACACCCTCTACATAGGGTGTCTCTGCTCATCAGACACAAGAAGAAGACAGAGCCATTGTTTCCTCATCTATCTGAGTACCTCTACAATGAAAGGCCACACATTTAAGGTGCTCATCCAAAAACAAATCATCCATACAACAATTACAGCATTCTCGATATGTCAAAGAAAGGAAGCCTCTTCACTTCAGCAAATGTCGCACCAGGAGATCAACTCAACACACAGTTCGAGATGTGATACGGTATTCGACACAATGGAGACCATTGTTTCCTAAGGAGGGAGAATTGATCTAGATGGAGATCGGTGGCCACCCACCTATTCCACTGGCTCAAAAAAATTGTCCATTATGGCAGTTTCCTAGTTATTTTTCTACAGTTTTTTGGGTCCCAAACTTCCGGGGCCGTTTTGAGGCCCCAAACGCCGTTTTTTGGCGATTCAGGGGCCAAATGGTTGCCATTGGCATTCATTTTTCAAACCAAAAGCTGTAAATCTTAGATAGACCTTTCCAACGAGCTATCGAACGCCCAAATCGGAGATCGCATGCAAAAGTTATGACCCCGGGAAGTTGACTGTTCAACTTAGCACCTTGGGGCCGCAAACTTTATGATGGTTCATCTTCTAAGGTTACGTTTTGGACTTTTGGGGTTCTCACCCTCATTATTATTATAAATAGGCCCCTTTGGCCTCAATTTGTATTCAGCTTGGAACGGATGAGCGTAGCAGCCACATCTCTTCTTAGAGATAGCTACCACCATTATAGCAATTGTATTACAGTCTATTCTATTTCCACAGTTTAATAAAATATGTGTTTACTGTATCTTTGTTAGCTTTGCAAACTGTCTATGATTATGATTCTGTATATGTTCTTTCATTTCGTTCACGCATATCACTAGCGGAGGAAAGAAAGCAGAGGTTTTGGCGGATGTTTTTTCCTGGTGCATTTATACATACTAAACACATTGGCCCATACACGACAACAATGCATTGGTGCTACAAATAAATCATGTGGCATCTCGATCGAAATAACCATCAGGCAAGAAAAAATAAAATATTGCAAACGATGCGTTTATATTAACAACATGCACCAGGGCTCCACATAGTTGAATGCACTGAAGTAGGGTAAGTAGATAGGCATGCGCACTGGATTACTATATATTTTTATTCCAACACTGGTGCGATTATTTGAACCAACCGCATAGGGGCGGTATATCCAATTCCACACTAAATTAGGGTTAAAAAAATCAAATTTAAGACCATGAACTATATTATTTTTCATTGGACCGAGAGTGGCGAGGTGCTTACATCCTAGCATGGGGGAGATGTGTAACGTCACACGTAACGAGCTAATGTTATGTGCACCGAGAGTAGTGAGGTGCTTACAACCCAATATGTGGGAGATGTGTAAGGTTACATGTAACAAACTAACGTTATGTGCATAAAGAGTAGCGAGGTGCTTACAACCCAGTATGGGGGGGATGTTTAATATCACATGTAACGAGCTCACGTTATGTACCAAAAATAAAAAGCAATTAGTTTTTTTAAATGTCGGTTCATAATAATAATAAAAAATAAAAATAAATCTATATTCGTTTATAAGACAAAAATGTATATCCAAATAAAATGTCATTAAAGAATAACACCTCAAGAAATTGGATGCCTCTCGGTGCTTGATAGATTCGCGTTTATGATGGATCTATGATGGTTTTAAATTTTCATTAATGGTGCGTTCTATATAGTCGACTGTACCAATGTGTTATAGTTTCTGGCACACAGTAACAAGGTTAAATTAAATTTTACAAGTAGTGCATTTAAATGAGAAAAGCACACCAGTGTGCCACATAGTTGAAAGCATTGAAGTAGGAAAAACAGTTGGTTGAGAGAACGAAATTAATATATTTTTAATTTTTAATTTCCATAATCGATAAATTTCTTATGATAAATCGCACTGAGCGGTCTATCCCAAGATGCACCAACTTAGGGTTAAAAAATTCCAAATTTAAAACCATAGGCTATACTATTTTTTATTTTAAAATTTTAATTAGTGGTATGTTACATATGACGACATCAGTGCGTTATAGCGCCAAGCGCATTGGAACAAGGTTTAATAAAAAAAAATTATGCATGAGAAAATTATTTTCACCATGTCTACAGTGATTTTGAGCCCTACAACACCAGTGCCGTGCATCCCTTGTTCAGACGCCCTAACATTCATGCTCCACATGGAGACATTGATTGTTGACTAGATTTTGAAATTTTCCAAACGTTTGTAAAATTTCAAATTTGACATACATCACAACCATTACTCCGTGACATGCAAATATTTAGGTAAATTATTTGTTACTTAATAATTTAAATTTTTAGCAGATTAAAATTGAAAATAAATTTTTTATTATCCTTAATTAAAAAGAAAAAGAAAAATCCATTTATGGTGCGTTCGAGTTGTTCGACTCACACCTTTCCCGATGCTCCTTATAAATTTGCACGGTGCACCATTAGTGGTGTGTTTGAAAGAATGCACACCACAAACCAATGCACTATAATTTCATAACACATCGATAAAGTAGGTGTAAAAAAATAACAACATAAGCTAATGTGTATAATAAACCCAAATATACCGCAGATACGATGCACAGACGCGTGCCAAGCACATCACATAACCAAACATTATTTTAAAAATTCATTACGTTAAATAGTGCGACCCATTAACCTTTTTGTATCAATGTCATAGTGCACCAACGTGTAATTGAACCACTGCTACCACAAACTAATTAAAAATGGTAAGAAAAAAAGACAACATTTAACAACGTGGTTTGATAAACTCATTGCACCGATTGTTTGGTGCGCTGATGTGTATTTGGCGCACCGTAAATGATACAAAATTAAAAAATCCACAAATAGACTCTACAGTGCACACACCAAACCCAAACACACTGCAGGAACGATGTGTTGGTGTGTGCAAAGCAAAACTTTGAAACAAACGTAATTTTAAAAATTTATTACGTTAAGTGGTGTGGTCCATTGGCATTTTCAAATCGATGTCACTGTGCACTATTGTGTAACAGACGCATTGTTATCATGTAAAAGTTTTGGAAGGAACCAATGGACTAAGAACCTATACACACTATTTACGGTGTGATTACATGTCCACAATGCATCGGTTAAGAGGTGGAAAATTTAATAGTTCCAGTGAAAAAAAGTTTAATGATGTGCTACGTTAAACTCTCCGCACCGACTTATCAATACACTCACTTGTAATGGACGCATTGTTAAGTCATAAAATATTAAAACCCACAAGGGACTTTAACATTGTGGTATATGAAAATTTTCGCACCATTTGGGTGTGCAGATGTTCAATGGGTGCACCATCATCCACCATTTAAAGTTATAAAACACTCAACGACGCACTTTGTTAATTAGTGCGCGCGTGGTCCAAGATCACTGTTAATGGTGTGCTTGTGCTAGAAAAGCACCGTTGTATAAACACATATTTGTTATAGGGGAATGGAAAGCATTGTAGTCCATGGGGCGTAGCTTGGGTGATTGGGAGATTTGGTTATTGCACTCCCCACCTGGGTTTGAATATCGTTGGGGACATTTTCTCCTTGGGAGCCCTTGTATGTAATGAAATATTAGGCTAGTGAGCCGTTTATTGTGATTGGCCCTCTTGGGGGTTGTTGTTGCCCATTCATGTATACTTTCTAAGCGAGTATAAAATATATTTTCCCGGGTGGACGTAGCCATGGTGAACCAACTTTAAAAAAAAGAAGAAAAGTATTGTATTATTAAAATATTTGTTGGAATTGATTAATTAAAATATAATTTAGTCAAAATTACATGTGAAATATTTTGACCTATTATTTTTTATAATATAAGTTAACACAATTGTTTACATTTATTGTAACAATATGATTGCAACTGCACTATAAGGAAGAAGATGCTCGATATGCTATCCAATGAGGATGACCATGCATTAGACATTGTTGCATATCCATACCCAGGCTTCGACTGGAGAGTGTGCCACAACATCTTCTTCACCTAGGATGAGCCACTGGATGAGGGAGGTAATATTAGTGTTATGTTTAAAGTAATTTAGTTGATTTTTTTTAGACTTAATGCAAATGAAATATATTCTAAATTGTTATATTAAATTGTTTAATGAAATTGTCTAATTATTCTTGTGCACTATATATTTTGCATACATTAGCACATTCAATAGGGAGGGATCGTATCCTCCCATTCATGATGATGAGGAGATGCAAGAGCTCAAGGTGCCACAGTAGGCCAGACTTGGTCTCCGACGCAAGCTTGATGATAGGTGTCGATTGGAGGTGGTAGATGAGTTATCAACATTATTGGCGTAGCAGGGTGTCCAACTTGTGTGGGTGCATGATATTGTGCAACTTCCTAACCTCACAGAGTTATGGATAATGGTTCCTTGTGATATGAGTACCTTGATGCAACATATTTTTGGTGTATTCATTTGTTTAACTGTTAGGAGGAATGGCCATTCCTCATTTGATGAGGGTGGAGATCCTCCTCCTCCATTAAATCCTTCTGATTATCGAGACGATGTAGCCTCGACATCTCATCCACCTATTCCTCCATCAACTTTGACATCTCATCAATTTCCTCCTCCTCCACATTCTCTTCCATCAACTTCGCCATCTCATCCACCTCCTCCTCCTCCATTAGCTCCTTAATCTCGTCATCTATCCTCACTTGGGCCGCCATGTACATCTCCTTAGCTACTCCTACTCGAAATGCAAACCTATCCTCCTCATCAACCTAACCATCCACTTTTTCATTCTCCAGTAGCCTCTATTGTAGATACGATGCTCAAAGGGTATATGATTCAGCTTGATGGAACCATCTATGCTTCTCTCCAAGTTTTTTTTTTCCTGGCAAAGGTATCGATGCCTTTGGATTTACTGGTGGTGGTGTCGATGGATTTGGATTTGTTAGTAGAGGTGCTAATGCCTTTGTCTTTATTGGTGGAGGTGTCAATGCCTTTGGCTTTGGTGGGAAGGATACCGATGCCTTTGGTTCTTGAGGTAGACCAAGAAATGTTATAGCAGTTTTTGGACCAAAAATATATATTTGACATGTATCATCAGTTTGATGTTATTGTTCTCACACACACACACACACACACACACACACTACATTTTTCATTTGATGTTGATGTTTATTGCGTCGAGAGGTGCTCTACAACCCAGTATGGGGGAGATCTTGTAATGTTACATAACGTTATGTAATGTTACGTAACGTTATTTTTATTAATAAAAAATAAAATTTTAATTATAAGCCAAAATAAATGTCGGCTAGAAAAACAACCTAATATGAGGGAGATGTAATTTTCCTACCTAACAAAACAATAAAAAAGTAAAAATTTAATTATCTAGAAAAAGAAAATGTGAGTTAAAAAAAAACACAATATGGGGGAGATGTTGTAATGGTCCTATCTAACAAAATAATAAAAAACAAAAAATTGAATTATCCCCAAAAAATTGTTGGTCTTGCACATGGTTGTAAAACCATGTGCAAGGCCTTCTAAACAACCCATGGTTTTATTGTGCACGGTTTAGGAGGGCCTTGCACATGGTTTTCAAGGCCTCCTAAACAACCCATGGTTTTATTGTACATGGTTTAGGAGGGCCTTGCAAATGGTTTTAAGACCATATGCAAGGCCTCCTAAACAACCCATGGTTTTAGGAGGGCCTTGCATATGGTTTTAAAACCATGTATGGGGAGATGTTGTAATGTTCATTTATAACAAAATAAAAAACAATAATGAATATTATATGCCGACTATAAATAATATTAAATATTAATAATAAAAATATTATATGTGGATCTTAAATAAAAAGATGTGTCTTTTGGTTTGAATCAAATCAATGGCTATATATAGGACACACCAAAGTTGATAGCTCATTGAGTACAATACCTAAGAAGAGGTTTGCAGCTCGAGAGATTCGATCCCTCTCGACGCTTGATAGAGCCTAGGAATTGGATCTACGCTGGTTTATATGATGATGGTGATGTGTATGCTAGGCTAGGTTAGATGACGTTTGTTAGATTCGTGTGATGATTATGTTATATAATGTAGCTTGTGTTTTGTTAGATGTTATTATTAGATTTGTGTGCTAGATGATTGCATAGAGAGTAGTAAGGTGCTCTCAGCCCGGTATGGAGGAGATGTTGTCATGTTATGTTATGTAACGTAACGTTCCAAAAATAAAAAGTAATTAAAAAAATTCATGTTGGCTCATAACTTAACAAAAACAAAAAACAATTAAATTTTTTATGTCGACTCATAAAATTTAAAAAATTTAAACAAACATAGATATATGTTAAACATAAATCTATTAAGGACATAGAGGGATCTAATTTCTTGAGGTGTAATTTTTTATTTTATTTATTTTTTTATCTCAAAATTATTACACCTCAATCCATTGGATCCCTCCTGGTGCTTAATAGATTTAGGTTTAAGATAGATCTATGTTGTTGTTTAAATATGTTATATGTATATGTTAGATGATGTAAGGTAATGTTTATGATGGTACGTCCATGTTTATGTTTATGATGGTATGATGTTGTTTATGTTTATGTTTGTTATATGATGTAAATGATGATGATGGCATGCTTATGTTTAATGTAGTTATTTTTATGATTGTATGATGATGTTTATGTTTATGTTTGTTAGGTGGTGAAAATGATGAGGATGGTATGTTTATGTTTATATGGTGAAAATGATGATGACGCCACATTATATGATGTTAACTATTTTTAGGTGTAATTACTATATGTTTATCTCAGAATATGTTAGGTGATATTAGATGTGAATGTTCATGTTTGCTTATAGATGCATCTGTTAGATGTGTACTATCAAAAACAAATTCTTCCAATTTAATATTGTGTATAAACATCATGCATTTTAAATTGTAGAAAAACACAATGCATATTTATTTTGAAAAATTGTGAGAGATGTTTATTAAAAAAAATCAATAATATCTTCTTCGTGATAGTGCATTTACTACCATATTGCAAATGTAAACAATTTTGTGAACTTATATTATAAAAAATAATAAGTTGAAAAGATTTCACATGTAATTATGACTTAATTATATTTAAATTAATTAATTCCAAAAAATAATTTTAATAATACAATGCATTTCATTCCCCTATAACAAATGCTAATTTATACTAATTTAAATGATTGTTATACTAATTTATGGTGAACGTATAATTTACATTTAATGCATCTTAATGTTAGAAGTAGTTAAACGAAAATAATAGTTAATCATATGATTAATATATGAGATTGAAGTAATATAACTATTATACATTTGATCTTGTGAGAATTATTCCTAAATTGACACACTTCATCCCAATTTAACCATACATCGATTGTACATACATACATAAATTCCCAATTTTAGTAATGATTTAATACTTTTACCATGGTTTTATTTTTAAGGGTATTTCCACATCTTTTAAAGGGTGTAATTAACTTCATATTTCAAGGATAATGCTTACAATATATGAATTCAAATTGCCTCTATATTTTCTTATTTATTAACATGATTTAATTAACTAGCTTAATATCCATAGTATGATAGATCAACAAATTAGTGTCATAGTTTAAAGTATTGTTTTAAAGGCTTTTCTAACTTAACAATTTCAATTTCATATTCACACTTAATTAATAAACATATGACTAAAATAAACATTCACAAGTAAGTGCTTTCTATTCAATGGTATTTTTGTAAAAACAATATATATTGGTGAACGTACCATTAAACCATTATTTCTAATGGGTGTTGTCATTGCTTTATTGCTTTCACATAATACATAGTAAGCAATGAATGAATTAACACAAAACCATGACGAATAAAAAGTAAATGAGTTAAACAAAAGGAAAGAACAACAATGGTAAACATAAACAATCTCAAGTTAACTTCCAATAAAAAAATCTTATTTGAAAAGTAAGAAAATGAGTTCTTATGCTTCAAATACCACACTAATGTAAACTATAAGCGTCTAAGTATAATATATTTATGAAAACCTCCTTGTTATTCAAATGAGTGGTTGAAATTATAACAAACAATAAATATGATTAACATCAATCATAACTTGTAATCTAATTAGCTAATTATGATCGTGTTATATGATAATACAATAAATTAAAAGATAAAAAACATGCTAGAATGAATTAAATGGAAAGCAAGAAAGATAATCTCTTACTATGGACAATCACATACAATCATTCCATATAATCACAAATATTTTGATAGCTAAACACATTTCGGTCATCAGATTGATTTTTACCAACTCAAATTGTTTAAAAACATATGGTAATCAACTTTCCATTTCCACCATCATAACATAAAAAAAATAACAATATAATTAAATAAATATTAAATATAACGTTAATAAAATGATATATCAAAACTGTAATCATGAAATAAAACATGTAAATATCACTTTATGTTGCCATCACCCTCATTATCTTCGTTGTCTATCATGATAGCACCGATGTTCTAAAAAATATGTTTAGATCTAGGCTCGTATCTTAATGCGAACCATTAATCCCTATCTAACACATCAGGTAAAAAACACTCGGTTGCATTGTTTTGAGAAACATAAGGCTCCTTAGTTTCATCCCACATCCTTCTAGAGTTGATACATATCATACCACTATCACAATTTTCTTTACATTAATCCTATCGAATGGATTCCACCACTTGCATCTAAAAATAACCCATCAAAAAGATGAGAAGTCCACTTAAATGATCTCTTGTATCTTTTTGACATAACCTAACTTCTCATTTTTAAAGTTTTGATTGCATTGGCTAGCATGTTGAGTATGTTGGCTAGCATGTTGTGCGGTGGGGGGGTTCACTTATCAGTGGCACGCTTGCCGATCCCCACCATCTAGTGCTCTATCATATGTGTCGGGCGCGCACGCATAACATTGGCTCATGAGGGGTAATAGGGGTGCTGCCGATGCCCTCCCCCTTCCGCGAAGCGAATATAAAAAATGGGCATTAGCCCGTTTTTGATATGAGCGCAACAAGTTCGAAAATTTTTGGGCTATTTTCAGCTATTTTGGGGATTTTTCTAAAAATATGTAATTTAAGGGCCTGGTTAAGGGATTGGGGTCTATTTCTAATCTGGGTTAACAGATTAGGGTAATGGATGCTACATAATACCTATATTTTATTTTGTTGTATTTGTGAATAATTCATAATGATAATGAGAAAATAGGAGGTGTGGCTCCAAGGTTTGCTGGTGTAAATATTTGTGTATTATGTGTTAATGTTGTGGTGTAATCTCTATTTTGCTTAAAATAATATGCATGCTTTGCTTCTCTACATAGTTTTAAAACTTACATAGCACGACTAGATTGGTCAAACTTAACTTCCCCTCCACAGTCTTGTGTAAGACGTCCATCATCGACATCCTTGGTGTGAAAATGATGCCCATATGCCCACATAGACAGGAACAAATGCACTTGCAAAAAGTGAACAAATGATGATGTCACATGTCTAATGGACATGGCCATTAATATATAAAATATAGATGTTATAATTCAAAGGTGCATTATAAAGTTATAAATGTATAACATGAAGATATTATTACTGATTTGTTGCACCCGATCCATATGTATAGCGCATCCTTCTTAACATGTGTGTAATGACCAGATGCACCATATTTCTCTCTAACTTGGTCTGGCAAACCAACTGCCGGGACATATCGTTGACATATTCTCTTTAAATGATATGGATAAGGCAAGCGTATACCGTTCAACCCTCTGAATTATTTCTTGTCAGCGTCCCATTTCCTCCTCTTCTCTTCATACAATGCGACCCACAGTTGTGTTTCCTCTGTGTTGTAAAGAAATAATTTATTGATTGAGTCAATTTATCAATTCATTGGTATATTCATGAAATTAAATCAACATATAGTACGCATGAGATCAACTATAGATTATATAGCTCATTATAAATATAAGTGACATAAGATAACTAACTTACTCTTTAGGTTAGCTGAGATTCCGCAGTAAAGATTCATGGCATCTAATGGAGAATCTGTGGTGAGAAGAGTTAATGTCAACGTTTCGAGCTAGGTGTGGCTCATCTTTAGGACATAGCGATGCCTAGGAAGATTATTCATCTTTCATAGGTGTATTAATACAGAAACAACCCACTTGGGAGGTGCTTTGGTTTGCCGGTAGTTTTAAGGGTTTTATTTTATTTTAATTTTAATTTTATTTTTAAATAAGATTGTAGTTTATTAATTTGATAATTGAATTTTTTGTTTGATATACTAGTTTATTAATTTTAGTTTGATAATATAGTTAATTAACTTTAGTTTATTAGTTTAGTTTGATTTATTAGTTTATTAGCTTGATTAATTTTGATTAATTTTAGTTTATTAATTTAATAATCAATTCTTAATTAATTTACTTAGTTTGATGAATAAATTGAAAGAAATAAAGGTGTAATAGGTATTATAATTTTATTATTTTGAGTTTTTTTATTCTATTGTTTAGTGAAAAAAATAATGAGTTAATATGTTTTTAATTTTATTTTAAATTCTATTTAACTTCAAAATATGATTATAATTAGGAATATATTTTAGTTTTAATTTTAATTTAAATTAATTTTAGTTTAAATTAATTTTAGTTTAAATAATTTTAATTATATTTTATTTAATAATATCAATTAATTTAATTTTAACCTTAGTTTAGTTTTTATTTTTTTAATTTTATTTTAAGTTTAATTCTAAAGTTAATTTTTAGTTAAGTGAGGTTATTTTCAATTTTTAAATCTAATTCTTATTTAGTTTAGTTTGGTTAGGTTAGGAAACCAGGATCGGCTAATGGAAAGACCGTCATCTATGTTTAGGCAAGTAGGGTTCTTAACTATCTCTATTGCCTCTTTGATTCTTCTCCTTGACCAATTATCGACTTGCGCTAGCACCTGCATATCCTCGATTTTAATTGGGTGTTTTGTGTTATGAGTGCTCTGCTAAAGCTGACTTGTGGGTTCTATTGAAACGGATGTCAGCACAGTGCTCTTTAACCCTATTTCGAATGGACCGTCCTGTTTTGCCTATGTAGGTTTTCCCACATTCACAAGGAATCAGGGAAACCCCCTTTTTAAGACTCGGGTCAATAGGATCTTTCACTGACCTAAGGAGCTTTCTGATGTTGTTTGGTGGTGAGAACACATAATCAATGTTCTTCTTTTTCAGGTGTTTAGCTATTTTGTCTGCAATCCCTTGAACGTAAGGGATAAATGCCTTATGATTACCCACTTTCCTCTCTTTGGACGAAACCTTTGGTCTATTCTTGTGGGTTTTTTTTATTTCTAGGGCTTTGTTGATTTGAGCTAGGTTATAACCATTGCTAAGGAAGACATTGCACATGTGTTCTTTCTCGGAGTCTATGTGGTCATTATAAAAAACCCTTAGGGCTCTAGTGCATAGAGTGTTAAGAACACCCATCTTCTGGTTTGGGTGATGATGTGAGAGGGCGTGAAGGTATTACTCTGTGTGAGTTTTCTTCCTGTAGACCTTGTGGGCTATGCCTCCATCATGTTTCCTGATAACTAATGCATCAAGAAAGGGAAGCTGGCATTGTTTTCCTCAAACTCTTTCGTGAATTTGATGGACTCAGTTTGCTTGTTTATCATGCACCTTTTTCTGTTCGTTCGGAGTAGCTCCCTGTCCCTTTTATCCTCATCACGTTCATCATCCTAAATCACCACGACTAGTGTGTGGTCGATTTGCTTGATGTACTCATGGGCATAATAGAACAACTCATATAATATGTACCCCTTTGCCATTGACCCCTCACGTTTTGTCCTTTATCAAACAAATCCCTTTAATTTTTTCATGTACCTCTCTAAGAAGAACATCCAACGACGTTCTTCTTCGATGTGTTACCGATTTCCCTAACCTAAAAAGAAGAAGAACATCCAACGACATGAGACCACCCCAACTAATTCAACCTCATAAACTAGGTGAATTAGAAGATGAACCTGTAAGTCCATGAAACTCGTTGACAGTTTCCTTCTTGAGCATACAAACAATCTCAACCATCTCTTGATGCCACCGTGGAATTCTAGCAACGTCAATCTCCTTCGATGTGATCCATTGTAAAAATGCATATTTGGCACGTTGCAGGTCCTTAAGAAAGTCATGGTTCACACATCCACGCACGAGCAATGAATAATGACACTACAAAGTGAACACCAAAATTTAATTTAATTTTAACTTGTGTGGTAAAAGATAAAATAAAAAATAAAAACATTTTTTTGACGTTATACATACCCTTAGAAGGTTTATATGGTCATGCGATTTCAAACCTGACAAATGTTCATCTAGAGTGAAGCAACGTCGTAAAGTAGACCCATATAAAGAAGTCACCTTCACACCCAATATAACTTCCTTTGACAAAGAAAGGTCATCTTTCTTCAAAACCCATGGGACATTGCATTATTTAAATGACCAAGAGGGGCCAACCTCTCCTCTATTTTCTTGTCTTGGCCAATGCTTCCTTTTAGTATTTGAAAAAATAAGGTCTCTCCTTACGACCAACATGTCACTTTGTTTCAATGATATGTGCCTCCACAAAGAAGATGAAACATTTTTAAAATATATGCATGGGATCTAGTAGGTGGACAATCTTAAGATGCCCGGAATATGGGAGCTCATAAAATACCTATTTCCTTTTCCTCCTAATGGGAATTTTCTCGACATAGGTGTCGAAGAATTCAGGATCATCAAACATGGGTTTCCCATTTAAATCGAACATATCTGCGATTTCCTTCTCCTTCTCTTTATCATATGCTCTAAGACGATGAGTTGTTGTCATTAATTCAAGCCTTAGGGTTCTCCCTGGTTTATCATTGAAAGCAAATGTTACTCTTCTATAAGGGTGGTTTTCTGGAAGGAATTCCCTCAAGTAGTTGTACATTGGCTTTCAAAGGTGGCTAGACCACCTAGCCTTCACAGAAGGTCCACAACATTTACATCCATGATACTATTTTGTTATAAGACTTGTGGTGTTATGGTATACATAGCACGTGAGTATTGAAGAAAAATATAGTCGCACCGAGTTAAATATGCCAAAAAATTTGCTTCGAATATAAACAAATCAAACAACATATTTACTAGAGAAACCTCTTAATTCTGAATAATCATGTGTAGTGCACGCACATATGCCATACAACGTAAAACTCCTCTTTGCTTGGATGGGTTTTAATACATTGTATAAATGTATCCCTTCCCATAATACCTTCAATTCATCGATTAATGGTTGTAGGTAGACATCCATATTCTTCACTTGTCTTTTACCAGGGACTATAAGAGCCAACATAAAGATGTTTATTCTTTATGGAAAACCATGGGGGGATATTGTTATTGATCATTACTAATATAGGACAAACAAAATAGTATGTGTTTTGGAAGGAATATGGGTTGATGCCATTCATGGCTATGCTCAATCGAAGGCTCTATACTTTCTCCTTGAATTTACCGGGCCATGTATCATTTATATGCTTCATGGATATTGAATATGTTGGGATTCACACAAATCCTTGCTCACTTTGGTGTGAGGCATGCCATCCTTGCAGCATAGTTAATTCTTTACAATGAAAGAGACTTTGAGTCCTTGGGATTATAGGCATGTTCCTCAATATCTTATGAGGAGGACCATGTGCTTTAGCCTTGTTTCTCAATTTATGGTACCTATCATGTCCACATTTTGGACATATATTTTTGTTTTCATATTCGCCTCTATATATAATACAATCATTTGGACACATGATATGATATGTACTTAACACCAACATTTTCAATAGTTGCTTTGCCTCTTCGCGAGTGCTGGGAAAGACATTATTACTTGGAAGTACCTTATCTTTGAATAACATGTAGTTAATGGGCAATATAAATGTACAATGTCATTTACCGTTCATAAAATTGACCATTTTCAATGTTGATTGTGTGACAAGGTTCATGAAAATATAAAGTAGTTGATGGCCATCTACTTCAAAAATGCCAATAAACTTGCGTTTGACATGCCATACATTGCTTTTAAGTTGTATAGTAACATTTTGTCCACAACTGGGTACACTTTGACTGACCAAGTTCAAAGAGAGGGGTGGTGGAAGCTGATTCAAGGTTTTGGAAGAAGGTATCAATGATATGAACATCATCCCCTAGATTATTGTCCTAAAATGCATCTAACAACATTGCGCCCATGGCACTTGTATGTCGTAATAACTCATCCATACCAACCTCTATTTCATTGCCTCCATGCTTGGTATGTTTCCTCTCCGAGTTGTGCTCTTTTGGTAGCCTTCTCTCTTTTTGACATCATAGTGGGGTGCAACAAAATATGGTAGATAGGTTTTTCATCATTAGAATCCCTATTTAAAAAATGTTGAACATTACATCATGAAATTAGTAAGAACAACGCAATTGGTTTATTCCAACATTATACCAGACAATTGTTACAAAAGCATGATAATTTTTTCCAATAGTAAATGCTCAACTACAAACAATCTATAAAACAAAAGTTCAAATTGGGAAATACATTAACATCAATCCCATTGAAAATTAAAATATACAATTAATCAATGTTTTTTGTCTTACGCCCCAAGGGGATGTCTAAAGGTAGTCCCATTGGAAGGCGTTTACGATGAAGGTTGGTGGTCTACGGAATTTATAGTTTATTAACAACTCTTCACCAAGAGAAAAACTATGCACTGCATGCACAACACCAAATATTGATTCTTTACTTTTCATAAAGATCTCCTTGTCATTGAAGTGTTCCTCAAATGAACAATTTGGAAAAAATAAAGAGTGCCTAGAACTATTTATGAACCTTAGAATGTTAAAGAGCACCTAGAACTATTTATGAACCCTAGAATGTTCCCATGAGTGCATGGATGACCATATGTGTGTGTGTGTGTGTGTTCTTCCTTTTAAAGTTTCCAGAAACATAACCATTCATGTACATAATATACATGGAAATGCATGTTTGTATTTAACAATATTCAAGTAATCACACTGGTAATAAATAGGTCCACAAAATGGAATAAGTGCAACTAATTGTTTGGGGGGAACAAGTACATGTGAACTGATAAACAACCCAAGATTTGCAACATCTATATTAGACTTGGCAATCATAAAACTATTACCACAAAATGAGAATTCGTTTTTAACATTAGGAACTGGTAAAGAAGACGACCAAGCACCATACACAACGTAGTTGTAACAAGTTTGATATTTACTTTGCAAATTCACAGGAAAGAAAGAAGTCACTTCTACCCTCCAAGAATTGAACCAACCTTGGTGTGTACTTGCAGATTTTTGATCTCAACTCATGCAAATTTTTGGGTCTCTTAGTATATATGTTTTGGGTGGCATTGATATCATACTTTGATCACCAAAAATTTCAGTTGACTGAACAAAAGTAGACATGTTGGTCAATTTAGGACGAAACACAGTTGTATTGACTTCTAACTTTTCCACAAATGAGCACATAGAAGTGTTCCTATGCGTCTTTTCTATATTACCCATTGGATTTTTTACTGCAATAGGGGGTATTAGACCATCAACACTGGAAGTCGATCATTAGCATGATGGGTGAGTGTGACACACCGAGGGTTCGCCTTCAATCCTTGACATTTTGAACAACCACATACTACTAGGGTGTCATAAAATGGATACAACTCATGACGAATTACCATCAATGACCCAAGATCGTCGCTGGAAGATGGCATGTTACAATTGGCAGGGTAATGTGGTTGCCCATTTTCATTTACCAACTGCTTGTGGTATCTTGTTCTTGATAACAACTTATGAGGTTTTGCAACTAGTGGAAAATATTGTGCATTCGAACTTGATCCTGAATTGAGATCCTACAAAATAGAATACATTTTTATTCAGATTCACATGACTAAGTAAAATAAATCTAATTAAATAATCAAAATATAAATAAAATATGAACTTACTAGAGATAAAAAAGAGAACTAGTTGAACTTTGAACAATATGCAATGAGTTGGAATTTGAAGGATTGGCCATTTGATATTATGACATTTTCTCCATGTATTTGAGTCAAATCAATAATCAATACATGTCTACAGTCCAATTTTTGTTTTGAGAATATATTACAATCTTTTTTTCAATATAGTTTTGAAACCATTTTATAAGAATAAGGTGAGTTAAAGTAACATATGTATACTATGAAATATTGAAATTGTTGTGGTTGAATCCTAAAAGAACATTTGAGATGAATATATAATTTTAAGTTGAAACATAAATTCATAGGGATTTTTAATTAAAATAACGCACCTAAATAATACAACCACACAGGTGCATTCTGAATAACAAAATGTACTAGTGTTGCAAAACTATGTACGCACCATGTTTGGACATCCACAAAAATACCTGTAAATGAAATTATCCGCTGTATTCGATAGTAGATAGTTATCGATGTAATTTTTAATATTGTTGAGGGTAGTGTGCTTTGTATAATGAGGCACACTGGTGCATTAATGTTCTTAATATGCACCACAACATGATATTTTTTTTTTATAAAAAATATTATATGCCACCATGGTGCTTCATGAAAATATAAGCGCACTGAGGCTTGCATATCTTTCTAGCGCACCACTATTTCGAGAAAATGTTAAGATTTGTTTCTAAGACACATTTCCTATACTAATGCACTGACGTGCCCGTGCAACACGCACGCCGAAACCTTGAGAATAACAAATCACACGTATCATTTTTCTATAAATTGAAAAAGGAGTGGGAAATTCATTTTCAAACATAATTCTATAGTGTTTATAATTTTTTCTTCTTCTAAACATTACTTCATTATTTTTCCAAAATTTCGAAGGGAGAGTTTTGGAAGAGAGACTTATGGGGGAGGAGTTTGGGGCAACAACGTATTCCGAATATCGAAATTAGTAAGGTATGATGAATCAAACAAAACCATGCATAGTAGAAATTTGAAGTACGTAAATTTTTACGATTGATCACAATGCATCGTTTATTTATTTTCCTATTTAAATTTTAAATGAGTTCAAAAGAAATAAAAATTCATAGTTACATTCAATGTTGGAACCCTAGTTTTCTTGTCCCTACCTTTTATTTTATGTGGCTGCAAAATTTTACGTTACGATTTAAATTCCTCTATTGTTTCAAAATTATGATTTTTCTTTATAGGGATTTTAGATTTAATGGGTTTGTGCTTTTAAATACAAAGCATTGTTTGCTTTGGGACCATTTCTTGGGTCGAATTCGAAACCATGTCGGCCCTTTAAGTTGTTTTTTTCTTTCAAAAAGATTAAGCAAGTTTCATTGCATTCGAGTTGCTCTAACACAATGGTGTGCGTTTTCAATTAAAGCACACCAGTAATGTTAGCTATGTTATTATTATTTTTTCATATTTTAACTTTATAAAATAACACTTATGCATTGTCCGATGCAGGAGAGTTATAATAATGGACTGCCGTGTTAGTTGTACAAGCACACAATTTAATTATCGATGCCTAAAAGTAAATATATCACACAGATAAATGCATATGTGAATATTTTTTATTTTGTTCTTGTCAACAATGCGTTGAAATATGGTGTACCAGTGCGTTCATGTATTAAAATAACTAGTGCGTTCATGTATTAGAAGCACCAATGCGTTTTGTGTGTTGAAATGCACCAAAAAGGTAGACCATTTTTTTATTTTTATTTTGAGTATATGTAATTTATTTGTATAATATATTCAACAACTTATTTCTTTAATGGTCCAAGCTGTTTATTAATAGAAAATGCATGCTACGAGTTCAATGAATAGTAATTCTAATCGAGATGATGGGCACACATAAAAAAAATATGAAAAATGCAAGCTTTTTGTAATTTCTATATTAAATCAATCGGTTTGAATTATATGTAAGTTTAACAAATATGTATTGGTTATTATGTGTCATATAGAGCCAAAAAATGAGGAAGTTTGATAAGATTATTTGCAATCTAAGTGCAAAAGAGCACAAAAAATTGATGAAAAACTTGCAGAGGGATGAATAAGGTGAATAAAAAAATCAATATGATTTATTCTTGAATTTATAGTAATAATGTACTTAAGAATATTTGCCAATATGTTTTAAACAGTATAATTTAGATATGTTGAATGTTATGCCAACACTGACAACAACATAAGGGAATGCCATCATAAGGAAAAACAAATTATGGATGATTTAAATGACGACGAATTGGTCTTTAGCTCGTCTAGAGTGGTGCTAAAAGTGAAAGAAAGGGAGGAAAACTTTTATAAAATTATGAGAGATATAGTGGAAATAATGTATATACATACTTTCCACTTACAATACAAAAATCAATGTAACAAGTCAAAGAATCAGGTTATATCTAAACTATAAGAGGCGTTTCTAGATTAATGTTCAATGAGACCTGTCATACTTGTAATAGAAAAAACACACAATAACATAAAATAATAATTCTAAAAGTAATATTCCTAAACACGTTTTTTATATAATATGTACTTACTACAGCGCATTCCTTTATTAATATTACTTTCCATATATTTATTTTTCATATCAACATGGAAATGGTTTAATGTCATTTTACGTGTTTAGGAATATTATGAAAATCCCAAAGAATGAATGAGGTGATATTTGAAATATGCCAATAGGGATGTCCAAAAAAGTGTACAAGGCAATGGTCTAGGAAATAGACATAATTGCATAACAGGAGAAGCCATCTCAACAAGCATGTGCTTCAAATGTATAAAATCATTGATTTTTTTTAATATGTACATATAATTAATTAATTTAGCATTAAACATTAATTTTCAATTGTTTTATTGCATAAAGTAAAACAAAATGAAACCCATTAAATACACAAGGCAAGACGGCAAGGAAAAATGGGGTTAATAGCAAAGTTTATGAGTAGTTATGATAACAACTTACAATTCATATTGGTTATGATATTTATATTTTATTTATTTTTACACTAGCCATCCTTGGATGTCTTCAAACAAGTGTTAACATACAAAGAAGAGCCATCAAAAGAATTGGTTGACATTGAGTTAAGTATAGGTCGAGAATATATGTTGGTGTATCAAAAATTAATTGTGGATTTTGTAAGTATATATGTTGTTTTACTTTTCTAATTTTATAAGTGATAAAACAACACAAATCCTTATATTAAATCTACGATTTCTTACGGGGTATAAAACTTGTAGGAAACAAAGTATGGAGTGGAGCCAACATAAGAGTTGTTGAAGAAGGAATGATACATGGTTTTGAAAGAATGCATATCATTCGTGACTCAATTATTTCTATGGCACATCTCTTTTCAATTTACATTCATGTATACTATCAATTTTAATTTTCATTATTCCCATTAATGTAGATAAACACATTACACTTTATTTTTATGTTTGTAGATGGAAGTTGAAGAAGAGGAAAACAATCGAGACAATCAACAAAACATTCAACCAAATAACCCTAGTTATGCAAGGGGCTCGAGCACTGAAAATAATTCCAGCAAAGAATGATGATCCATATATTTTGGATGTTAATGTAGTCTGCTATATATTTTGAAATAATTGTATGTGAAAATCAGACATTTTGTATAATTGAAGTTGGACATTGTGTCTAAATTGAAAGACAACGGGTTACTAATAAGTGTAACAATTACATGGATGTTGACATTTTGATTATTGTGGAGTTTATATTCTCCCATTTTGTATGACAAAGGGCATCTTATTGATATATAATAAATTAATTTTTTTATTCTATTTGATCCTCCAATTTTGTTGTGAAATGTTATATCACTAATTAAATATATGGATGATTAAATATCACAACAGATGCAAAACATTTATGATATAACAAATTAATCAAAACATCATATCCAAACACAATAATTAAAATTCAAATGAATACTACCATAAAATATATTTCAATTTCTGATGAATAATGGAATTAACCAAAATAAAAATAAAATATAGATATTACAATGCGATGTTAGTAGTTGTTGCTCACCCAACATAAAATAACCTCCATTGCTTTTGATTGTTACAATTGCACCATTGTGTTTATGAGCATTGGTGCGTTGTAGACGAAGTATCTTCGGTGTATTTATGACCATGTAGCACCTGTGCAACATAATACTCGTTATATGCTCCAATGTTTTTTGTGATGTCACGCCCTGGTGCACTACTGTATATTAACCCCACCGCTAAAATTTAAAATATAATGACAGTCAATGTCTCAGTCAACTTTACATGTGCGTTTTTCTTCACTTATCGCATTGGTGCTTTGTAATAGTTAGTTTGCACTGATGCATTTTAATAGCTAGTAAGCACCAATGTTATTTTCGGTATACACCATCAGTGCATTTTGAAGGCACGTAAGCACCAATGCTATTGTTAGTAAAATGCAACGATGCATATAATGTTATAAAGCACTGGTTCTTTTAATAATTTTGGTACATACAGGTGCATATAAGGGTTTAAAATTTTCATGTGCGCCAGTGCATATGCTTATTTTAAATGCACTAGTGTGTTACACATTTGATTGCACCAGTGCATTTTGTGTAATAAAATGCAAAAACAAAAATCTCCACAATAGCCTTCAACCACCAAGTTTTTTTAAGTTCAATACATTTCCGTAAAAGCCTCTGCTAAAACATCCAGTACCATTTATGGAGGTTGTAGAGGATGTTTTTTTGACAATTTTAACCAATCTTGTAACACTAAAACCTCCACTAGAGGGCATTTTCCTTGTAGTGAAAGGGGAAGGAACTTTTATTCGTGGATATGGATCCTTAAACAAAACACTAAATTGGGTGTTTGATAAGGTACCCACATAATTAGAACCTTCGACTTTTGATAAGGTACCCACAAATTGCCTACCTCATTACTTTCAACTAACTACCCACATCATTAGAACCTCATTTCTTTATCATGTATATGTATATGTAATGATGTAGTAGCACTGAGAGGAATGCAACTCCAAACCTTTTACCTATGGATATGTATCCTTAACCAAAACACCAAACCATGGTGTTCAATCATTGCAAGCAAGAGGTTATTATTGTGGTTTGGGTTAACATTACTACAAATATTGAGTTAATTAGCAAATGCAAAGAGAGTAAGGAGTTAAAGACCCTAGCTAGAAACTTGGAGCTACAACTTGGGGGATTATGACCCTTGGTGTTGTTGGAGAGTAATTTTGTGGCCTTATCACATTACTTGTAGCTTGGTTGGTGTGTTCTTTTTGACATACGAGAAGGCAATATGGTCTCACCCAAAAAAACAATGGCCATTTTGGGTATTTCCATAGGTATAGAGATTAGAAATGGCAGCAAATTATCCTTGAAGATTTTTTCTAAAGGTGTATTGCTAGGTAATGACCCTCCTTTGTTTTATTGTTTTAATTCTAAATATAACAGTCCAAGTGATTCATTCAATGTGGGATCCATTATGGGTTACTTTTTCAATTGGGTGCTTCTTGAGTCGCTTAAATAAGACCGGATTCAAGAGGTGTGGGAGCCACAAGATTGGATCTACATCCATACCCATGTGCAGAAAATCATGTTTTGGATCCCCTCGATCTATAAGGATACATTGGTATTTTTTCCCATTATACCCATGTTTTTTCAGCTTAAATAAAAAAAAACAGCTTGCTTGGAATGGGTGGTGTTATCTCCAAAAATAATTTATTTGGATAGTAGGAAGGATATGAATATCACTGACAGTTTGAAAGCCTTTTTTTTTTGATTTGGGTAAAAATTTCACAAGTTGTAGCTTTCGGTGGCTTAGGCGAGGCTCAGAACATCTCATTAGCCACCGAAAAGGGGTTTTCTTTGGCATATTAAGAAGAGTGTGACATATACGCTGACCACCGAAAGAACAACAAAATCCCCCCCCCTCGTGTTTTTACACTACAGTGACAAGCTTGGGAAATTACGTAGGTGCAATAAGAGCTCCAAAAACTAAAATTATATATGAAACGAGTCATTCAATGACTTCTATTAATCAGTTCCAGACACCTCTGCGACAAGACACGGATGGGCGTTGGATACACGTGATGAAAACGGTTTCTTACTTGACGAATCTTATTCTGGTGTATGATGAAATACAAAGCTCGCCTGGACTTTTTCTTTTGACAGCAGGTCTAATCCTCTCCGACGCCGACGTTTCGGAGGTTTAGTCCTCTATGTCGGCGCCACTTAGTGGCTTGAGGTTTCGATCGCCGATCATTAGTGATCTGAGGTTCCAATCACCGACGACGAGTTTTGTGGCTTGAGGTTTCGATTGCAAAGTTAGTGGTTTAAAGAGCCGACACTGCGGCAACGTTCCGGTCTAAAGTTTTGATGGGATTGTGGCTAGAGCTTTCGATCGTCGATCATGAAGCTAGTGGTTTGAATCGCCGACACTGCGGCAACATTCAGTCTTGAGGTTCTGATACATTAGTGGTGATAGGTTCCGATCGCCGACAATTAGTGGTTTAAAGCGTCGACATTGCGACAACGTTCAGATAAGAAGTTCCAACGCACTAGTGGATTGAGGTTCCAATCGCCGATCATTAGTGATTTAAAGCGTTGACGCGTACAATTTTGGGATTTCGATCGCGACGTTAGTGATTTGAGATGCCGACACTGTGGCAGCATTCAGGCTTGGAGTGTCGATGGGCTAGAGGGCAGAGTTTCTGATCGCCGATGTAAAAACCGTCGCGACGCTAGTGATTTGAGACGCCGACACTGCGGCAACATTTAGGCCTGGGGCACCGACGGGTTAGAGGTTATAACTTCCGATCACCGACCATGGTGGCAGGGTAGAAAATTTCGGCGGATTAAACAAGAAAGGTCACGTCAGTTAACCGCCGAAACACTGGCTTTTGGCGGCAAATTTACACTGGACCAACAACAACGATCACTAGCAACCACTTCAATTGTTAAATGATTCGCTCAGTGAACTAGATCTTTGCAATAGATAGACAAATAGTTAGGTAGGGTTTGAAACCCTAATATGAAAAAACTATCACTTTTTAGTATTTTGGTGAAAGCAGATCGAGGTTTTCAGGATTTGGACTTTTTGTAGAAGGCTATAAAGCCTAAGATCGATTTTGTAATAAGGGTTCAGCTTTGGGGATTTATAAGCCTATAATGCTTTCACGCTTCTCATTTTACTTATTCATGATATAAGCTCTTTTGTTGTGATCTGTTCAGCCATCATCTCTTTCTTTACTGTATTTATGCCTAAATGTGTATTTAGGTCATTTTCAGATTGATTAAAAAGCTGATAGCTATCATCCTATTAGTTTGTTAGTGCGATTTGATTTATAAATACCATCCTCATCAGGATTTATCCATTTATATGCATGTGTTTTGTATGTAAGTCTGCCATCCTGGTGAGTTCTCCATCCCTGCACCTTATTGTCAAACTTCTAAGCAATTGCAACTAAAAGCCTTGTAAATGATTGAGTTTTATGCATGCCTTGAGAGTGGACATGTTATATAGGTCAATTGACTTGATCCATATCAGAAAACCCCAAAACATTGTAAGTTACCAGGCATCCTCGAGCTACAACCTAGAGGAGTTTCCTGGAGTGATAACAAATTGGCGCCATTGCCGGGGAGAGGAGATTGAAGCTCAAGCTTCCCTAGGAGACGACATAGCTCCATGCTTTGATGATAGACGAAGCTTGGACACTATTATGGTTGTAATCATCTATCTGGCGACTCCATTGATATAAGGTGGCTTCAAGAAGACCAAGTACCAGAGCAAACCCAAAGGGGCCACCAGCAACACCAGTTTCAGATCTAGAAGAAATTTTGAGGAAAGCTAGGGCTTTACTAAGACAGACCAGCAGTGCTGCACAAAAAGCTACATCAGGTATTTCAAGAAATATTTCTGCTATTATTTATTCTGCTGAAACTCTTAATTCCCAGGAATTTTTAAATACATCAGAAAGGGGTTGGGCATCTTCAAGCACTGCTGCTTGTGAAGATCCAATCCCTGGTGACTCCACTGGGATAAGTATACCACCGCCTTCTCAGCAAGTATCTTCATCAGTGCTGCCTTCCACAACCCTATCCATACCCATTTCCAATATGGCTGCCCCTCAATTGACCAAGATGGAAAGGATGCTGATAGCTAGGTATGCACCCCTAATTTTGCCAAATCCTCTCGCATCCATGCCTACTGGGGATTATCTCAAGTATATGCCTAAGTTTACAGGGGAAGGGGATTTCACTGCTGAAGAACATATAGAGGATTTTTACAGCTATGCTGAAAATATTAACATAGAACAAGAAGATGTATGGACTAGGGTTTTTGTGCAAAGCCTAGATGCCCAAGCTAGGAAGTGGTTTAAGGAACTGCCTGCTGGATCAGTGGTAGGCATATAGGCCCTAGATGACATTTTCCTGAAGCATTGGGGAGAAAGGAGGGACCACCTCTACTATATCATAGAATTCAACAACCTGAAAAGAGAAAATGGGGAGTCTGTCTCTAACTTTACCAAGGGATTCAACAATATGTACAACAAGATCCCCACCGAAATTAAGCCCACTGATACCTCAGTTAGGATAACTTATGCAAATGCCTTTGACTCTGACTTCTGCTTACTTCTCAGAGAAAGGAGGTCTGCTTCCTTATCACTCATGCAGGATGCTGCCCTAGAGGTAGAGTCAAACATTCTGGCATCCCAGAAGGTCAAAGGGAAGATAGACAGGAAAAAGCAGTCAGCAGACTCTAGTGGGGCTTCTGCATTAGAGAACAAGATTGACAAAATGACCAAACTGTTAGATAACCTGACTGCTGAAATGTCTAAATTGAAGGACCAAGGACATCTACCTGTGAGGGGTAAAGGGCCAAGTGACTTTGCTCCTCGAAACCCAAATTTTGTTCCTTATAGAAGAGGAAACCCCCCAGTTCAGATTCTCAGAAGGGAGAGAAATCAAGGGGAAGATCAGAGGATAAGAGCTCCATTTCAAAATGCTGTATTAGAAGAAGAGCCAGAATTCATTGAAGAAGAGGGAGAAGTTGAAGACAATATCCACTGCATGGAGGATGAGGTGGACTGTTCTTTTCTCACACAGGAAAAATATGAGGAAGCCCTGATTGATGAGCAGATCACTGAAGAGGCTATCTATCAGGTTGATGGTCAGGGAGGTTACAAACTGAGGTCTAGGCTGGTTGCTCCCCTCAAGAAGAATGCTGTACCTGTCAAGCAGCCTGCTGCACCAGCTAGAAAGGTTGTTGTTTTACCAAAGAAGGGGGCTGTCCCATCCAAAGCATTGTAGAAACCAGCATCTTCAGCCACACCTGATCAAGTCCAACTCAAACCTACAGCTCATGAGGTAAGGTTTCTAGATAGGCTGCATTATTCTTTCAACCTCGAGTCTGAAATTCAAAAATTGAAAATCCCTTTCCCTTTAATTGAGCTAATGAAGAATGATGCATTCAAAACCTCCATTCTGAATTCCCTTCAGCCCAAGGTGCACATTGACACCAACTTTGTGAACCTGCAAGATGACAAGCCTGTTGTAACCCTGGGCCCCATGATCGAAGACCTAAAGGACACCTGCCCACCATTCTATATATCCTTGAACATCCATGATAAAATCCTCCATAACTGTCTGCTGGATTCAAGAGCCTCTCATAACCTAAAGCCAAAGGCTGTGATGGATGAGATTGGCCTCAACATCACCAAGCCCTACCATGATTTATTCTCCTTTGACTCCAGGAAGGTCAAGTGCTTGGGCCTCATCAAAGACCTTGCTGTAAACCTAACTCAACGACCTTCAAAAAGCATCATGATGGACATTGTAGTGGCTGATATTCCTCCAAAATTTGGCCTCTTGCTGTCTCGGTCATGGAGCAAAAGACTAGGTGGTGACCTTTAGATGGATCTCACATATGCCACCATTCCCATGTTTGGAGGGGAGACTAAGAGGCTGTACAGGGAAAATCAGCTAGCATACATTATAAGCAAGGAGAGCCACTCAGTGAATCACCCCATCTATGTAGTGGACACTGATTTTGGGTCTTGCATTTTGCAAATAGATGATACTCAACAGACATCAGTTCAACACACTAAGCCCACCTGTCAGTAGCCCAAAGAAGTAACAACAACAATCTGGACCATGTATTTTGATGGGGCTAGCACTCAAAGCTCAGCAGGTGCAGGTGTAGTATTGATCTCCCCATCTAAGGAAAACATTCACCTGTCTTATAAGCTTGATTTTAAAACCACTAACAACATAGCAGAATATGAAGCCTTGCTGCTAGGAGTTAAAGCTGCCAAGGAGATGGGGATCATGTGCAAGAATATTTTTGGAGATGCAAGAATATAAGACTGAAGGCCTACAGGGACTAGGTATGGAAACTCAGAGACTCCTTTATGTTTTTTGAACTATCATATATTCCTAGGGCTTTTAATTCACCTGGCTGATTCCCTGGCTGTCTCTGCAATTCTGTTTGTTCCTCCTTTACCCCCTAAGCTCAGCTATGATGTTCAGGTCAAGTACAGACCCTCTCTGCCAGACAATGTAAAATTTTGGAGTGAGTTTGAGAATGATGAGGAGCTTAGTAAATTCCTTCAGTTAGTAGATGAATTCTCTGACATACACATAGACCAGGAAAACCTTAACATGGAGGAATCCAAACAACTCAAGTTAAAAGATAAAGTGGCTGAGTAGAACATTGTCCAATTGCCCAGCAACTACATACCCTGAGGTCTAGTACCACTGGAAGAACTGTCTAATCACAATGACATCCCTCTCAAGCCTGCCAAAAAGGAGTTAGATCCTGCTATCCAAGAGCAAAACATAGGCAGCCAAAGCCATCCTAAACTGATAAATATTTTGACGGGGTTGAATGCCGATCAGAAGTCTAAGTTTTCCAGCTTGATAAAAGAGTTTGCTGATGTTTTTTCCTGGGAGTATAGTGACCTAAAAACTTATGACACCAATATCATCCATCACAGAATTCCTTTGGAGAAGGACACCATTCCTTTCAAACAGAACCTGAGGCCCATCAACCCTCTCTTATTACCAGTGATTGAAAAAGAGATTCACAAGCTCCTCAAAGCCAAGATCATAATCCCCCTCAGTTATTCCAAGTGGATTGCAAACTTGGTAGTGTTAAGAAATAAAAATGGAGAAATAAGGTTGTGTGTGGATTTTAGAGACCTGAACAAGTGTTCCAAGAAAGACAACTATCCACTACCCAAGATGGAACACCTATTGCAGAAAGTCTCGGGGGCTAGAGTTATGTCCTTCCTTGATGGCTTCTCTGGATACAACCAAGTTGCTGTGCATTTTGATGACCAAGAGAAGACTGTCTTTACCACCCCCTAGGGCACCTTCATGTATGCTAAAATGCCATTTGGGCTAATGAATGTTGGGGATACTTTTCAGATAGCCATGGACCTAACTTTTGTAAGGCTAAAAGATAAATTTGTGCTGATATATTTGGATGACTTAACAGTTTACTCTCACAACCATCATGACCACTTGCAACATTTAAGGAAGGTATTTCTGAAGTGCAGAAGGTATGGAATATCACTGAACCCCAAGAAGTCCCAGTTTGCACTCAATGAAGGAAAGCTCCTAGGCCACATAGTCTCAGCTGAAGGTGTAAAGATCGATATGGTAAGGGTGGAAGCAATTCAGTAGCTGTCAATACCAAGGTCAAAAAGAGACATTCAGTCCTTTTTAGGCAAGATAAACTTGGTCAGGAGATTCATTCCTAATTTCTCCGAGCTGGTAAAGCACATAACAATCATGCTAAAAAGGGATGCAGAAATAAAGTGGACTGACCAGGCAAGAAACTATTTTGAAGACATTAAGAAAGCCATCATGGAGGCCCCAACCCTGATTAGTCCCGACTACACCAAGGGTTTTTACATTTTCTCTTTTGCATCTTATGACACACTGGCAGCTGTACTATTGCAAAAGAGTGATGAAGGTCTTGATCATCCAACTGGATTCTTCAGTAGAACCCTAAGAGATGCTGAGCTGAAGTATGACCCAATTGAGAAGCACGCTTATGCTCTCATAAAATCTCTGAAGACTTTCAGAATCTACATTCTCCATGCAAAGGTCATTGCCTATGTCCCTTTATTTGCCGTGAAGGATGTTTTGACTCAGCCTGACATTGATGGGAAGAGAGCTAAGTGGATTTCCAGACTCATTGAGTTTGATGTAGAGGTGAAACCCACCAAGCTGGTAAAGGGATTAGGTCTGGCCTCATGGCCAAAGAAAACTGTGAACTGATGGGCATAAATTTCACATGTGTTAAATCAGCAAGGGTGCAAACTGTGGTAGCAGCAGAAACAGAAGTAAATGAAGATCAAAATAACAGTCCATCAGTAGCTGAGAACATATCTTCATGTGAGTGGTACTCAGGTATCATTCAATTTTTGCAAAAATTGGAAGTTTCTCCTGATCTCACTCCTAACCAAGCATGAGCTCTTAAGTTGAAATCTGTTAAGTTTTGCATAATTGACAAACTGCTGTATTGGAGGGATCAGTTTGGAATTTTGCTAAGGTGTCTAGATAAAGAGGAAGCAGAGCAGGTCATGCATCACTTTCATTCCAGCACATGTGGAGGCCACCACTATTGGAAAACCACAACCCACAAGATCTTAAAAGCAAGATACTAATTGGCCAGTCCTCTTTTCTGATGTATGCATTTTTGTAAGGGCCTGTGACTAATGCCAGAGATTTATAGGGAAGCAGCAGCTCAAATCGTTGCCCCTTAGTCCTGTTATAGTGAATGGGCCTTTCCAGCAATGGGGTCTGGATTTCATAGGTGAAATAAATCCATCTTCTAGTGGACAGCATAAATGGATCTTAGTAGCCACTGACTACTTTACCAAATGGATAGAACCAATACCCACCAGGAATGCCACTCATCAAGTCATCATGAGATTTTTATATGAGAATATCTTCAGCAGGTTTGGTTGCCCAGTAAGGTTAGTAACTGATAATGCACTAGCTTTCAAAGCTGGGGCATTGATTAAAATGTGTGAATCAATGGGTATTCAGCTGGTGCACTCCAGATCCTATTACCCATAAGGCAATGGCCTGGCTGAGTCATCCAACAAAAGCTTAGTCAGAATCATTAGGAAACTGCTAGAGACAAATTAGAAAAGCTGGGATTCAAAGCTTAAGTTTGCTTTATGGGCTGATAGGGTAACAGACAAAAGATTCATATGGACTTCTCCATTCAAGCTAGTTTATGGCACTGAGGCCATTTTTCCTGTCCAGCTCATCCTTCCAGTGGCAAAGTTCTTTCAAGAAGAGGAAGATGAACCAAATGATATGGTGAGAAGGATGCTGGATTTGGTGGAGTTACAGCAGATTAGGGAGCAAGTTGCAGGAAAATCAGAGGATCATCAACAGAGGATAAAGGGCATGCTTGACAAAAGAGCAAAGCCAGACAACTTCCAGGTCGGAGATTGGGTCCTCAAGTGGGATGCTGTCAGATAGGACAAGGGAAAACATGGAAAATTCAACTCTTTGTGGATTGGCCCTTTTGTGATAGCTCAGGTACATAAGAATAACACCTTCAAATTGCAGAATCTGGAAGGTGGAGAGGTATTTGATGGCTTAGTAAATGGGCGGTTCTTGAAACTCTATTTTCTTTGAGGCTCTGAGGCCTTGTTATTGTAAATTAGTAGATAGTAGGTTGTTTTGCTTTCAGAATAAACTCCATGCCCAATGGAACAATAGAAGATAGCTTCAATTATTCTTTTTCAGGAAAGGCATTTTGGTCTGGGGGTTCTTGGGACTTCATTGGGAGGTTCCCATCCCCAAGTAGGAGCCAGATGTTATCTCCCAAAATAATTTATTTTGATAGTATGAAGGATATGAATATCACTGACAATTTGAAAGCCTCTGTTTTTTTATTTGGGTAAAAATTTCACAAGTTGTAGCTTTTGGTGGCTTAGGCGAAGCTCAAAACATCTCATTAGCCACCAAAAAGGGGTTTTCTTCGACATATTAAGAAGGAGTGTGACATATATGCTGACCACCAAAATAACAACAAAATTCCTCCCCCTCGTGTTTTTACACTACAGTGACAAGCTTTGGAAATTACGCAGGTGCAATAAGAGCTCCAAAAACTGAAATTATATATGAAATGAGTCATTCAATGACTTCTATTGATCAGTTCCAGACACCTCTGTTGGATACACGTGATGGAAACCGTTTCTTACTTGACGAATCTTATTTTGGTGTATGATGAAATACAAAGCTCGCCCGAACTTTTTCTTTTGACAACATGTCGGAGGTATAATCCTCTGCGACGCCGACGTTTCGAAGGTTTAGTCCTCTATGTCACCACCACTTAGTGGCTTGAGGTTCCGATTGCCGATCATCAGTGGTCTGAGGTTCCGATCGTCGACGACGAGTTTTGTGGCTTGAGGTTCCGATCGCGAAGCTAGTGGTTTAAAGCGCCGACACTGTGGCAGCATTCCGGTTTAAAGCTTTGATGGGATAATGGCTAGAGCTTCTGATCACCGATCGCGAAGCTAGTGGTTTGAATCGCCGACACTACGGCAACATTCATCCTTGAGGTTCCGATACATTAGTGGTGATAGGTTCCGATCGCTGACAATTAGTGGTTTAAAGCGCTGGCATTGCGACAATGTTCAGATAAGAAGTTCCGATGCACTAGTGGCTTGAGGTTTTGATCGCCGATCATTAATGGTTTAAAGCACCGACGGGTACAGTTTTAGGATTCTGATCACGGCGTTAGTGATTTGAGATACTGACACTACGAAAACATTCAGGCTTGGAGTGCCGATGGGCTAGAGGACAGAGCTTCCGATCGTCGATGTAGAAATCGTCGCGACGCTAGTGATTTGAGACGCCGACACTGCGGCAGCATTTAGGCTTGGGGAATCGACGGGTTAGAGGTTATAACTTCAGATCACCGACCGTGGCGGCAGGGTAGAAAATTTCGGCGGATTAAACAAGAAAGGGCATGTCAGTTAACCGCCGAAACACTGGCTTTTGGCGGCAAATTTACACTGGACCAACAATAGCGATCATTAGCAACCACTTCAGTTATTAAATGATTCGCTCAGTGAACTAGATCTTCGCAATAGATAAACAAATAGTTAGGTAGGGTTTGAAACCCTAATATGAAAAAACTATCACTTTTTAGTATTTTGGTGAAAGCAGATCAAGGTTTTCAGGATTTGGACTTTCTGTAGAAGGCTATAAAACCTAAGATCGATTTTGTAATAAGGGTTCAACTTCGGGGATTTATAAGCCTATAATGCTTTCACGCTTCTCATTTTACTTATTCATGATATAAGCTCTTTTTGTTGTGATCTATTCAACCATAATCTCTTTCTTTACTGTATTTATGCCTAAATGTGTATTTAGGTCATTTTCAGATTGATTAAAAAGCTAATAGCTGGCATCCTTTTAGTTTGTTAGTGCGATTTGATTTATAAATACCATCCTCATCAGGATTTAGCCATTTATATGCATGTGTTTTGTATGTAAGTCTGCCAGCCTGGTGAGTTCTACATCCCTGCACCTTATTGTCAAACTTCTGAGCAATTGCAACTAAAAGCCTTGTAAATGAGTGAGTTTTATGCATGCCTTGAGAGTGGACAGGTTATATACGTCAACTGACTTGATCCATATCAAAAAAGCCCAAAACATTGTTAGTTACCAGGCATCCTCGAACTACAACCTAGAGGAGTTTCCTGGAGTGATAATAGGTGGATTTCCCTAGTATCCTAATGTAGTCATATTCCCTATAGAAAATTATAGGCCCTCTAAGGGAATTTCTCTACCATGAGTTTGGGTGATTTTTCCATCCTTAAACTTAATGCAGAGTTAACATTAGGATTAGCTTGTCTAAAGACATAAAGGAATTTGTGCTCATTAGGATGGTTTTCAAATCCACCAATGATCAGTTCCTTACATCAATTTGACTAAGACCTGGTTTTGTTGTCAAAGAATGGATCATTGCATCCGTGACTATCCACTTATGACCCACGTTGACCCAATGGTGTCTCTTCCCACCCAAACCCCTCCTACATCAAAAGATCCCCAAGAAAGGAATGTGGGTGAAGGTGTATCGAATGAAGTTGTTCATAAAATAAGCTATTGCTATGACCAAATCCCCCACCCTGAAGACCTTGACTTCCAAGGATTCTATTGATTCCCAACATCGACATCATTTTGAAGAATCATAAGATGATGAAAAAAATGAGTGTATTAACTTTGTTGCTTTTCTATTTCATCTTCACCATTGTGACCAAAGTGATGTCCTCTTCCCCTCTATACTCATTTCCACCATATCCATCGTCATTTGGTCTTCACATCTCTCATGGGCAGGCTTGTCACACCCATCTTGTCAGTAAAATTGTGTCAAGTTTTGCAATTCATCAATTCTCTCTATATGTACCGTCATGTAGTGATTTTTATGCCATTGAATCTAGGTCAAAGCGCTCGTTGCGCCCATATTTAGTTTCAACATTTTCGTCACTGTTTGACCCTTGCGCTAGTCTTGAGTAGTTTCACCATGTTAGGGTTCTATGTGTCTTATTGGTCCTATTTGTCGTTTTTCTTTTAATAAGCATCCTATGCTAAATTGGTTGGCTCCCTCCATTAAGATTGTTATCATTAGGCCTATGTGAAGAAAGTTTAAAATTCCCCTAGGCCTTATTCAGTATGTTACCCCTTGGATAATTTTTCTCTTCCTCCTAACTTCTCTCATGTCCAAGTAAAAAAAAAGCGAGAGCCTACCTAAAAGTCGTGCGCCCTAATTTCCCTCATCAAATTTCTAAACAAAATGAAAATAAAAAAGACCCCATTTCACTTGCTTCATGCTTTTGCTTAAATCCACCCTCAAAATATTAAAAAAGGCTTTATTTTCCCATTACTATAAAAAATGAAGAAAGGGATCCCTTTTTCAATGAACCCTCACCTTACTTGATCCTTTCGGATTGTTTCCAAAGAAAAACAATTTTATTTCTCCCCCATTAAAATCACATCTCAATATATTTTTGAAGGATGAATGTGGGCGAGATAGAAGAAGTGTGGCTGTCGTATGCATAGGAATTTTTTTTGAAAAGAAAAAGGAAAAGAGCTTGGCAGGTATGACACCACACATGTAGATTATAGAGTAAATAAATATGCAGCCAAACCTTATACATGAATCAGAGTGCCACACAATATCAATGAACTGGCAGGACCCTCCATACAAGCTACATTCCACACAACTCAATGGGCGCATGACAGGATGGGTAGAGGGCACAAACAGGGAACACACTAGCAATCAAAATGAACACTCACACAGAGGTCACTCACAAGTTCGGCAGGTGTACATTACCCTTCTAACCCTAACCAAGATGGTGCAAATTATACACATCGCAGGCCGACCACGAGCTAGAATAGTATGAAAGAGGCACCAAATAGAGAAAACACATGACAATCAAATGTTTGGTTATAAAAAAGAACTAGCACCCTGTCAAAATGACGCCCAGAGAATCCACATGTGGAAGGAGGTTAGTAAATGTTATCCTTATGCTTAGAAACAACCTATTCCATATTCCAAAGTCACCCGCAAAATTGAAGAAGAGCATAAGGGACAAGCATGGGCACACAATGCTCTATGAACGAGTAGGGGCGGACTAAAATGCTTGGGGTCTACAGTGGCGACAATTGAATGTTTTCCCAATAGTGGATACTGTAAATGTTGCAAATGTGAACCAATTGATCTTTAGACTCCCAGCTGAGATACAATGTAATATTAGAAGAAAAGGAGATGCAACCTCTCCTAAACCCTAACCACCATGTGTGCAACATAGACAGACCATGCACAAGCTTGTATAAACATGCTAATAACCACTCAATAAGCTCACAACAATTGATGCTTGCATTACTCAAGCTTAGGGTCTAAATTTTCAACAAACTCTTTCAATTGATCAATAATGAGTTGATCATTTTGGAGACCAATTGTGTTTAGAACACATATATGCTAAGGGTTATGCTCCACCAACATATTCGAAAAGGCGACTTTGCAACCACAAGGATTTGGAGACAAAGGAAGGGCCGAGAAACCTAAGGTGCCAAGGCACCATTCAGAAAACCATGTAAGAATAAGCTATTACCCAACATGAGTTGAAATCCCATGCGTAGGAACTAACTTCACCATCCTCGGTCTAAAATATATTTAAATCTGAGGTCATTCATGACTAGATCTACATCATTGCTGAGGTTATTGGCGTACCTTTCATCTCAGTTGGAGATAATATGGGTTTCTTTATTAGGCTATATCATGAACTATAACTTAGAAGTGTGCAAGAGACAAAAATAAGAGACTTGTTATAGATTTGATGCGGTTATCGAAGTAAGGAAATCAAGCAAGGTAGGCTCACGAAATAAAGAGGGCTCTTAAGTTTTTGAAAGCAAATGCATTAATAATAAAAAAGGGAAATACAACCCTACTAGTGTAGTTGTTTTAAACCCTTGAGCTTCTTTGGATAATATGAAACATTATGTACATAAAACATTCATCGATTCCCATCTTGTTTTATCCTTCAACAATGAATGTAATGAGAGAAGTATTATAACAAACATGACTTCCTTGAAAGTTCTGAAACAACTTGACGACTTGGAAACTCAAACATCTTAGTGCTAAGCATTGTTTATAGTTATCAACTCTGGTTTCATTGAGTTCACCTTCTTCAAATGCCCATGAATCATCAAACATCACCTAAAATGCCTAAGATTCCAAAGCAAACAGAATGCTTCAACTACCCCACAAACATCTTTAAATACAAGATGAAGGTGAGCATCCAAAAGGAGGACTCACACTGTTGGTAAGGAGAGGGTACTGCTAGTTTCCTATTCTTTTTTCCCTTCCATACGCATTCATCAAAGAACTCGATAGTGTGGTGGTGGCACGTAAGACTATTTTAGGTCCACCCATTAGGGTGAACGCAGAGTGTCCTTCCATTGAAGGTATGTTCCATTTTCCCGTATGCTCTTCAAATTTCCTTTATATTTTTAAGACCGAAGTCGTCATGTGTGCAAGTTACCTTATGACAAACTGAACGGGGATTACTCCTATGGCTATGTTTCACTTTGTTGAATGCATAGCATTGAGAGTGCAATAGGGTCTTGTAAACCTCCTTTTCTTAGGGGTCAAAACCGATCATGGTTTGCTGTACTTTTATGACTATTAAATTCCATTTTTAATAACAAAACTATTTGGACATACTTGTGTCCTTGCATCTCTTTGTTTATCATTCAACTTCTCTCTCTCTCTTTTAGATTTGTATGAAGTGTAAATAATGAGGATGGTTTTTTTTTTCCTTTCACATATTAGGTGAATTTTTACTTTATAGGTGTTCAAATTGTTGATGTATTTGTAACTTCAACAGATATTCTGATGTATATTATCATTGTATGTTGTTGTTCCCCCAATGGGGATGTGTGTTACCCCTTTACGGGATGTCTAAATTGTGTCTAGACCTTAAGGTACAACCTCCGTTGCAAGTTAGGGTAATAGTCCCCAGTGTAACATCATGTAATATGTACTTGTAGTCTCTCTAGGAGAAGTCGGCCCCGTGTGAGAAGACATGTAAGCTCGAGTCTTATGTTTGGTCAGTGACTTAAAATGGTATAAATAGGGAGGCACTCTCCCTCATTTATACACACCTCACACTCTCAAGTTCACATGAGAGAGAGAGAGAGAGAGTCAGAGGAGGAGAAATAGATAACTATTGAATACTTCTTATTACTGCTTTTGATCATCTTACTATTCTGAGGAAGTTTGTGGGGTTTTCTCCTTTATGGTTTCCTAGGTGAAAATATTTGTGTCTTGTGTATCTTTTATATCTTATGCATCTTGCTGTACTTGTTATTATTTTAGATAAAGATCCTAGATAATCTAATAAGATCTTAAGAAAAACTAACATGGTATCAGAGCCTCTCTGAAAGAAGGCACTGTGCAACTGCGGGAACTAGGGCTTCCTAGTTGAAGGTGTTCTCTCCATAGACAATCAAGCAAAGAGGGATACACTAACTCGCCTCAGTAGGGTGCATATTTTGGTGGAGAAAGTTTCTGAATAAAAAAAGTCTCATTTTTTACCTTGTCACTAGTGCCGGGAGGAACTAGGGCATCAAGTATCGGAGGCTTCCCACCTTAGTGTTCAAAAAGTGACCTAGTTGAGCAACTCGCCTCAAGGAGGCACATCTTTTAGTCCAAACAAAATTCCCAAACTCCAAGTTTGGAAAATTAGGGCTTCTCTAACAAACCCTAGGTCGGCTTGCTCCGAAACTTGGTTGGACACCTCAAATTGGCAAGGTCTAAATCTTTGCTATTTCCATTTGAGGTTCTCATTTTGAAAATATGACTAACCATACTCAGCTTGAGGCCCAAGCTTGGAGGGGATGATAAATTTTGGGCATGGAAGTACATAATCTCTCTGATCCTTGATTAGAATGACTTGGATAAGTTCATCACTACAAAAGTTCTAGAACCAGAGGGAGATGAGGCTAAGGCTGCTCATAAGAAGAGCATGGCTAAGGCTAAGATAATCATTGCATGTTCTATTAAGGATCACCTCACCCCCCATGTGTCTGCATTCAAGACATCGAAGGAATTATATGATGCTTTGACAAAGATGTTCGAAGGAAAGAACATCAACCAGAAGATGACTTTGAGGAGCCAACTGAAGAATGTGAAGATATAGAACTTCGAGACTATACAACCTTACTTCACAAGGGTTGCTCAAATCAAAGAACAACTTGAAGCAGTTGAAGAGAATGTCGAAGAAGGAGAAATTGTAATGACTACCTTGAATGGTCTCCCTAGATCACGGGACTCATTCATTCAAGGGATTTGTGCAAGAAGGAAGCTGATCTCTTTCAACAGACTTCGAGAAGAATGTGCACATGAAGAATCTAGACTTGTGACAAGAGAAGAAAAGATGGGAGCAACTAACAATCAAGCTCTTGTAGTTTACACCAGGAAGAACTTAAAGAAGAAGGAGAAGAAGGAAAACTTTCATCACAACAAGAACAAGGACAAAATGCCGAAGAAGACCAAAACAGTATTTCAAATATTCAATGTTATACTTGTGATGAAAAGGGACACTTGGCAAGAGATTGTCCCATCCAGAAAAGGAGACACCATGCTCATATTTCCAAAGATGATGAACCAACAAACAAAATATTCAAATGAGAGAAGGATGATTCAGATGAAGAGTATGTGCTAATCTCAACACTTACTGAAACTATCACACATGGAAGCAATGATTGGATTGTGGATAGTGGAGCTTCCAAACACATGACGAGATACAAGGAATCATTCGTCAAAATGTCTGAACATGAGTCACCTCACAAGGTGAAACTCGGGGATGATTATCAATACCCCATAAAAGGGAGTGGCGAAGCTTCATACAAGCTTGAATCCGGGAAATCCTTAAAGATGAAGGATGTGCTATATGTTCCAAGATTGAAGAAGAATCTTCTCTCCATATCTGCATTAGATGCAAAGGGAAATTAGGGTTGCATTTGTCGATGGCCAAGTTCTGATGTGGCCCAGAGGAAAGACAATAGAGGATGCAACAGTGATTGGAGAGGAAGACGAAGGCTTGTACAAGTTGAAGGGACAACCTGAACAAGCATTGGCTCATGAGTTGATTGAACCAAATGAACTGTGGCACAAAAGGCTTGCACATGTGCACTACAGAGCACTACCGATGGCAAGCAAAGATGTCTCAGGATTGCCAAAAATCCAGAAAAAACATGAAGGCATTTGCAAAGGATGTGCAAAAGGAAAGAATGCAAATAAGACATTTCCCAGCAGTGAGAGCAAGGCTAAAGGAATATTGGAGATAGTACACTCGAATGTATGTGGACCCATGTCTTCTAGCTCATTAAGCGGGTATGTGTACGATGTTTCCTTTATAGATGATTTCTCACGTAAGACTTGAATATGTTTCTTGAAAGATAAAAGTGAATTTTTCAGCAAGTTCAAGGAATATAAATCCTTGGTCAAGAACCAGACAGATAGGAAGATTAAGATTCTACGGTTAGATAATGGCAGCGAGTTCACTTCGAAAGAATTCAAGGAACTCTGCAGAGAATATGGGATTAAGAGGGAGTTAAGCAAAATAAGGTTATGGAACGAAAGAACTAGACCATAACGAGAGCAGTGAAAGCAATGTTTCTTGACCAAGATCTTCCTATGCACCTTTGGGCAAAGGAAACAAGAAAAACTACGTATGTATAGAACCGTACTCCTCATCGAGTACTTGACAACAAAACTCATGAAGAGGCTTTCTCAGGAGTGAAACCCAAAGTCAGCCATCTGAGAATATTTGATTTCCCGGTATACATACGTGTCCCAAAGGAGAAAAGGACCAAGATTGATCCTTCTGGGAGGAAGGGTGTATTCGTAGGATAAAGTGATACATCAAAGGCCTACCGAATATACTTCCCAGGATTCAAGAAGATCGACATCAATAGAGATGTAACCTTTGATGAAGACTCGACATACTTCAGATCTAGGAGGACTCCTATCTAGGAAGTCGAGGAACCTGAAGAGGCGAGAGTTCGAGACATGGAAATTTAGAGAATCAATTCCAGAAGACTCTGAAGATTATGACATGACAAAACCTCAAGAGCCAGTAGAGACATTCCTTGAGAAGGACTCCCACAAGAGGAAACCATCATGGGCACGGGAGCTCTTATGAGAAGCTGAAAGGTATGACGCTCCAGAGGGAATACATATAGAGAGAAAGAGGGAAAATCCCTACAATAGTTATGTGGCCATGCTATGTGACATCATTGATAAAGAACCTTCCACCTATGAAGAGGCTACATAAAAGAAAGAATGGAAGGATGCGATGATCGAGGAATATAAGTCGATCATGAAGAAGGATGTCAGGGAGGTTGTTCCGAGATCGGACAAGAAGTCTATCGTGACTTCAAAGTGGATCTACAAGATCAAGCATGCTGCACATGGAAGCATCAAGAAACACAACGCAAGGTTCCTAGCACGAGGCTTGTCACATAAAGAAGGCATAGGCTACGAAGAGACATTTGCACCCGTGGCGAGGTACACTTCCATAAAGACCATACTTTCTTTGGCAGCAGTTATGAAATGGAAAGTACACCAGATGGATGTCGAGACAACTTTCTTGAATGGTGTAGACGAGGAGGAAGTGTACGTGGAACAACCACTGGGATTCGAGATACATGATAGGAAGACCCATGTGTGCAAATTAAATAAGGCCTTGTATGGATTGAAACAAGCACCCGAGGACATGGTACAACAGGATGGATAACTTCCCGAGGATATTGGGATTTACCAACAGTAAAGCAAATTCTATCGTCTACTTCAACGTGGAAGACAGAAGACCAGTGATACTCCTGCTATATGTCAATCACTTGTTTTTAACAAGCGATGTGGAACTCATTACAGATGCAAGGAGGAGACTTGCTATAGAGTTCAAGATGAAATACCTAGGTATGATGCACTACTTCTTAGGCATGGAGGTGTGGCAGAGTGCAGATGGAATATTCCTTGGGAAAGAGAAGTATGCAGTGGAGATTCTAAAGAGATTCGGAATGTTGGATTGCAAGGATATGGCCACACCTATGACATCTAACTTGAAGCTTCTGAGTGATGCTTCGTCTGAGAAGGTCGATGCCACGATGTATCATCAGATGATTGGCTCATTGATGTATTTGATGAATACGAGAGCATACATATTCTTTGCGGTGAACACCCTGAGCTAGTTCCTAACGGATCCGAGACATGTTCACCTGATAGGGGTAAAGCATGTTTTGAGGTACCTAAAAGGTACATTGGATTATGGGCTCAAGTATGATGCGAATCTGAAGATTAACCTACATGGTTATGTTAATTTGGACTGGAAAGGTAGCGCCACTGACTGGAAGAGCACCTCAGGTTGCTGTTTCAGTTTGGGATTTGGCATGATCTCTTGGTTCAGCAGGAAGCAATCACGTGAGGTGTTGAGTACAACGGAGGCAGAGTATGTTGTTGCTTGCTCAACTAGTTGTGAGGCAGTGTGGCTGCGAAAGCTACCGTTTGACTTATTTGATCTCTAGTTGGATGTGACTTGCATATTCTGCGGCAATAAGAGTTGTGTGAAGCTGACAGAAAACCCAATGTTCCATGACAAGTCGAAGCACATCGAGATAAAGTTCCACTATATTAGGGATATGGTACAGAGAGGAGCAGTGAAGCTCCAGTACGTGGCAACAGATAGTTGATGTGTTGACCAAGCCTCTGATGAGAATGAAGTTCAAGTACTTTAGAGAAAGACTTGGTGTGATATAGGTCGAGATACCTCAAAAGAGGGAGTGATGCAGGTTATCCTTCTGAGCGTAACATCTTGACAAAGCTCGTAGGTTGTTCATATGTAATCAGTCATGCAAGTTATCCTTGGATTTAACATCCTGGTGAAGTTTGCAGGTTATCCTTGGATGTAATCAATCATGATATGTTACAAAGCATATTATCTCACATGAGAAATGCAACAGGTTGTCAGAGCGAGAAAATCCTGGTGTAGCAGGTTGCTTGGATGTAATTAGTCGTGTGATGGGTTATCCGAATGTAAATACTGAGCCCTGGCATGGTACCGAGGTTATTCAGATGTAATATGCCCCATGGGTTGTCTAAGTGTAAATATTGAGCCCTGGCATGGTACACAGGTTACTCGGACGTAATATATCCTGAAGGTGGTATGAACAAAAAAGATCCTGAACACAGGTTGTTCAGATGTAACCCCTTGAGGTTGACCAGAAGAACGTAAAAGGTCTAGGTGTAGCAGGTTATTGTGTCGTAATTTGTCCTTAGATATATATGTGTTCCCATGTTGAGATGATAAGGTCTTGAAGCACAAGAGGTGCACCTAGGCGATTCTTTGATAGAACGTGGGTCGACCGTAGATGCTTTGTTTGTTTGTTGTTTTGTCTTGTCCTGGACAAAAGAGATGATCTGGATATGACGAGATGAAGGTAGAGGATGCAGGTTATTGTCATGGCAATGTAAAGAAGATCCTGGATAGTTTCTACGTGAAGTATTTCTCGAGATATGATGAAGACTTGGCAGAGGACTAGGCCTACATCCAACATGAAAAAGGGATGGCTCTGTAGAAACTTCTGATGACAGATAGTATAGTACAATGATCAAATTATAAGAAGATGATGGCAGCAACTATGATGAAGAATCTATGACTCCATGATGATGATGATGCGATGAAGACTTGAACATATGTGCTGATGACTGTATAGAGAGAGAATACCTTCCTAGTTAAGAGGGAGTGTTGATGTATTTGTAAAAGATATTCTGATGTATATTATCATTGTATGTTGTTGTATCCCCATTGGGGGCGTGTGTTACCCGTTTACGGGATGTCTAAATTGTGTCTAGACCTTGAGGTACAACCTCCATTGTAAGTCGGGGCAATAGTCCCCAGTGTAACATCATGTAATATGTACTTGTAGTCTCTCTAGGAGAAGTGGGCCCCATGTGAGAAGACATGTAGGTTCGAGTCTTATGTTTGGTTAGTGACTTAAAAGGGTATAAATAGGGAGACGCTCTCCCTCATTTATACACACCTCACACTCTCAAGTTCGCATGGGAGAGAGAGATAGTCAGAGGAAGAGAGATAGATAGCTGCTGAATACTTCTTATTACTGCTTTTGATAATCTTACTATTTTGAAGAAGCTTGCGGGGTTTTCTCCTTTATGGTTTCCTTGGTGAAAATTTTTGTGTCTCGTGTATCTTTTATATCTTATGCATCTTGCCGTACTTGTTATTCTTTCAGATAAAGATCCTAGATAATCTAATCAGATCTTAAGAAAAACTAACACAACTTTCTAATGAGATTTACTAGCTACCATATTCAATTTTCTATCCTCTACAATTTAGTGCAAATGGTCAAATTTAAAAGTTGCATTTTCATAAAACATCCAAAGCATAAAGTGATTACCTCATACAACAACTGATATTTTCATACACGAAATTAATGAAATTATTTGCATTTAATAAATTTGATTTTGGACATGACTGATATTCTAACTCTACATACATCAAACAACTAATGAATTTAAAATATTCATAATAAATATTTTAATTATTTTCGCTTTCATTTACGAACATTAGATTTATTTTTCTTAAAAATAATTTCTTAATGCTCATTAGTTTACTTTTGTAAATATTTTATAACTAGTTTCTTTAGTTTATTTTATTAGTCAATCACTTTTTATTTATTTCATAATTAGCTTAATCAATCTTCTAAATAGTCTTTTATGGTCTACATTCTTCAATTGTTTAGCACTTTAATTTAGTCAATTTAATATTGTTTTTAATTCAATGATGCATTTAGCTAAGGAAACTAATCTTCTGAATCCTATTAATCCGAGGGCTTAAAGCATATCTTGAGTTTCCATCCCCATCTTCCACTTGACCAACCCTCCAAGAGTGTTTTTCCAATATTCTTTCCCGAACCATGTTGATTTGAGCATCAATAGATTCGATCTCCATGGTCATAGCTAATGATGGACCTAGTTAGTTGTCAGCTAAGGTAGCCTATAAAGTGTCTTTGGTGCGATGAATCAAGGAGGCTGTCAATGAAGAGCATGCTCTTGTCCACCACTCCACCCACAAGATAGTGAAGTGATTTTTGATGTCAAGAGCCACTAGAAGCGTCAGTGGTTGAACCTATATATTGTAACTAGTTCCTTCCATTATCTTTAGGGCATTGATAATACTTGGGTTTTGATGCAAGATGTTGCAAGATTTTAATTTGAAAACAAACTTGGAATGTGTGGGGTTTGAATGACCCTCGAAGAAAATACAACGTTCACTAGGTGTTGATATCTATGGATATGACATATACTATGTGTTTTTAAGAAGTCAAAACTATAAGGTTTTTGCTTTGGATTACCTTGTTAGTGATTTGGTTGGGGGCTAAGTAAATTTTGTTCTTATCATTATGAGGGAAAATGTAACATGTCTATTATGGTATCCCCATAGTTTGTCAACATTGTTGTTGATTAGGGGTCTACCCATCCCAAATACTTGTATGGACTTTAGTTAATTTAAACAATCAATTGCTAGGCCTGACCAATATTTAGGAATCTTAATACTTAGGGGAGTGTGCAACATTTTGCTAGTGGTTGGGTGATGTATTCACTTAGTCCCCTTGGCTCGTTTGTGGAGATTTGGATGTTATTGAGTGTTAGGAAGATGAAGGGGTGTTGATGCACCTACCCGATCGAGAAAAATAATCCCAACTAGCTCTGAATCCCACCTTGGGTTGTATGACTCTAAGTGATGTTGACATCAAGAATCTATCGAGGCCTAGTTCACCTAGACAACTTTATGAAATGGTTTGGTCGAATAAACCAAAGACTTGATAGGGCCCTTCTCTCAATGAAACACTATTTATATTTGACATATATAGACACCTACTGATACATGTTGTTGGTATGTTAATCACTCTAGCAAACCGTCATTCCATGTATTTTATACTATCTTGGCGAACTTAGCACATGTGAATGCCTTGAACCCATTACATTCTTAATGTTTCTCACTTCTAAAGATCAAGATACTTGTTCTGTATTCATATAATGTGAAACTTGATTTCCATGCCACGCAAAGATACTGTATATATAGTCTAGTGGGTAGACAACAACATGCGCCTTTCTATGTTGGTATAGCAATATTTTTCAAATCCATCATACTTATCAAAAAGCAATGTTGAGTGATATGGAGGGTTTCATGTAGGAGTTACAATGGGCCCATTATAATGAAGAAAGAAAATGTGTGGCACAAAGTTATGCCATATGCTTCAAATGGATAGCTTCAATAGAGTAAGAGGCACTTAGCTACAAGCTTGGTTGCATTGGATCAAAACTAAGGACCAACCCATGAGTGCTTTCTTTAAGGCTCTAACCACTAATCAAGCAAGTGAGAATATTTTGGCCCTAAAGATCTACTTGAGTCAAACTTCTAATTAGGAAAAAGTCAAAAGATATTTTGTAGAGCAATATAGAATGGTATTTCAAACCCAAGGCCTCTCTATTGAGAGAAAAGAAGCCACCAAAAAGTGTGTTGACTTGGTTCCATGTAAGCTTATTGAAGAGAAGAGGAGGGATCGTGACCTGCCACTAACTATAAACGAGCCATATACAACCCTACATGAAATGGCCTACGACAAGCAAAGTTACATATATCGTGTCGGCATATATATCGCCGGGGGTCCGAAATGAAACTTATCGGCAGCAACGGCGAAAATATCGGCAAATGTCGTTTTGCATTAAAAAATACAAAAATAAACATTTTTTTTCAATTTTTTTAACATCTAAAGCAACAACAACATCAAATAAACACATTTCCACATAAATATTAAAATACAACTCATATATAATATGCATAATATGTCAAATGGTGGATCATGATCAAATATCGAGTTCAACTATATAGTATAAACTGAAAATACTGAAATGTGTTCTTGATGGAATCATAGAAAATCACATCAAATGATCAAAATAAATGTCTCTCAAGAGATGAATCATCATGACTCATGAGGCACGTAGATAGTGTATAGAGTCTAGACATAAGACACCAACATAGTATGATAGTACAATGATAAATAATAGGAATCAAGTCATCGACTCCCTGAGGATGATCCTCTAATCAATCTACACCTTTTACGGGTCAAGGGCACCACTCTTCCTCTAGAAGTAGTAGGTGGTCGTGGAGGTGGTCCAGATGAGCCTGGGGTGGAACTAGAACCTCCAACTGCTCGAGTAGATACTGTGGATGAGGGGGAGGTGAATGTGAGTTGTCTCCTCCAGTCCCAACTGTATGAATCTGTGGAGGTGGTGGCATTGGAGTTGGTCGATGCTGCACATGAGTATCAACCTCCTCCTCAATGTCCTCATAGTCATCCTCTGGAAGTGGAACATCAACATCCCCCTCTTCCCCCTCCTCTTCCGACAGATCTGCATCATCATCCTCCTCTTCCTCCAACCATTCAGGTGCCTCATCCATCACAGGATCCTCCGTCTCCACCCTCCATTTGCTGGTAGTGTCAATGTCATCCAATGAAATGGCATCTGAATTGGGCACTTTCTCAATTTGTTTCACCTGCAACCTTAGATTGTACTAGACATAAACCATGCCATTAAGGCGCTGAGAAAGTAACCTGCATTAGTATGAGATCCATAGTTAGGGGGTGATAAATGATGATAAATTTAAATTCAAAATTGTAATAAATTATATTTAAAATTAATAAAATTATAAAGAAGCAAAGATTATAAATTTAAGTTTAAACTTTAACATTTCTAAATTGAAAATTCTAACCTTCTGCGCTTCTTGGAGTGTATCTTCTCAAAGACACTCCAATTGTGCTCACACCCTAATGAGCTGCAACTTTGAATTAGCACTCTAATGGCAAGTTTTTACAACTCTGGGACTCTGTGACCATAGTTAGTCCACCACACATCTACAAATAAAACAAGGAAGGTAAACAATAAGACAAAATTCAAATTACAAATTACAATGTATTAAATTTTTACCAAGTAAAAAACATAGAAATGAAAGGGTAATTAATTAAGAATCTAAGAGATCAAAATTTGAAAGTTTTAAACAAATTGTACCTGGCATCCTTGTGGTTCTATCCTGGATAGCCATGTCATAGCCAAAAGTGCCACCTGACATCCTATAGATCTCCATCTGTCTAGAAATCTCTGCGCGCTCAGAGGGAGTTAACACCATCCTCTAAACACACCGGAGAAAGCCATCCATGACCTCAGCATCAAACTGAAAGCCACATGCATAAGAGAAAGCAGGGTTGAGGTAGAGCCCTACTGCATGAATGGGACGATGGAGAGTATTATTCCATCGTTTATCAATCACACTCCATAGTTCAGCTTGTCTTGTGAGTCCCACCTCCCCCTTGTCCTCATAGTAGTGATGGATAGCTTCCTTGGCCCTATCCATGGTCTCATACAAGTATCCCATTGCGGGATTTCCACCATCAACCAAACGAAGAACCTTTACCAAAGGTTCACTGATGGCACATACCTCCTCCAATCCTACCCAAAAAGTCAAATCAAATTGCACCATTCGAGCAATGGTTTGCCCATCTTGTTTGGTGCTATAGACACAAGATGCCCACTCATCAGAAAGAAACATCCGCTACAACTCCATCATAACCTTATGCATAGACTGAAGATAAATGAAGGAAGTGGCGAATCGTGTGATTGCAGGCCGCATCAACTCCTTGTTTCCCGTGAAGCGTCTCATGAGTGAAAGAACATATGTATGATTGTATATATATTTTGTCACACTCCGAGCTAAATCAATGACTTCCTTGATCCAAGGAAGTTTTCCCATGTCCTCTAGCATCAAATCAATGCAATGGGAAGCACAAGGAGTCCAATATAAGCTTGCATACCTCTCCATAAGCATCCTCCCAGCAGCAACATAATTGACAGCGTTGTCTGTAAAGACTTGGACAACATATTGTGGACCTATCTCTTGGATAAACTTATCCAACAAATCACATAATAAGTGTGCATCTTTAACATAGGGAGATGCATCGACAGATTTGATAAAAATTGTCCCCCTGGGAGAATTGACCAAGAAATTGATAATGGATTTGCCCTTCCCATCAGTCCATCCATCTGACATAACACTGCAACCGGTGGCTTCCCATGACTGTCTGAGCTCATCTAATCTCTGGGTGCAATCAACCTTCTCCTCATCAAGGAGTCTCCCTCTCAAATCATTATAGGAAGGCCCCTTATAATCTGGACCAACAACGCCAGCAACTTGAAACATGGCATGATAGCAGGGGTTGTTTTTGGCGATGTTGAAAGGCACATCACCCCATAGAAAACATTTTGTCACAACTCTATCCGCCTCTTCTTTCTCCCTTTGTTTGAGAATGGTTCGAACAGAAGGTTTCCTCGAATACGATGCCACATAAGGTGAGATTGAAGAAGGCACAGTGGAATGTGGGGGTCCTGTAGATGAGGAGAAGGAATGCATGTCACTTGTGGCTCCCATGGTTTGTGACCATGTTCTAGATGCAAGTTCATTTCTGAATTCCTCCTTCTCGTCCCTCTTCTTAGCCATGTCAAGAATGGATTGGTTTGCAATATGCATCACTTCTGGGGTAACAACAGGACAAACATCCACTTCATGCCCAACAAGTTTGGCAAGGTGGTATTTCAAGCGGCCAATTCCACCAGAAATATCCTTCCCACATAGTTTGCAATTCAACCTTTGCTGATTATTAGGGTCAATTGGCGGCCCATACTCCCACATTGGATCCAATGGCTTTGGCATTGTGTCACCTATGCCACAGCAAACAAACAAAAATGAATAAATTTTAAAATGTTCTTCTTTAAAATTTTGAAAACAATGAAATTATTAAAACATTCAAAGAAATGGAGGGTGGCCTACCTAAAAGGATAAAACCCTATAGGCTATGATTGTAATGGCAAATCTACACCCTACACTAAATCTAAACCTAAACCCTACACTAAATCTACATTAACCAACAAATCTCAAGCAAAAAAAAAAAGAATGAAAGAATACATACCTGAATAGATTTAGATGGCAATGGAAATTTGATCGTTTGCTCCCTTCCTCTCTTGTAGAAAATTGCCCAAAACAACAGTGCTCCACTTCCTCAAAGCCGCAAAGTGCAAATGAACCCCAAACACCCGTCTGCGACCTCTTTATGGCAAAAAAATTGAATTTTTTTCCAGCAGGGCGATATTTTCTATCGACTCACGATATTTACTGAATATATCGCGATATTTTAATGTGTCGCAATATTTTGAAATCTCAGTAAAATGTCGTGATTTTTTCATGGCGATATATCGCCGACTCTTTTGACTTGCAATATATCGCGATATCGGCGATATATGTAACTATGACGACAAGGCCCCTGGACCCGATGGGTTCCCTTGTGAGTTTTACAAGGTCACTTGCGAGTTTGCTAAGCCAAATTGGTTGCATGCATATCATAAATATCTTTGCAAGCACTATTTGGGTGTGGGGATTGATCGAGGGTTTATATATTGTATTCGTAAGGTAAGGGACCTAAAGATTATTACCATTTGGAAACCCATCACTTTTCTTAAAACAACCTTTAAACTTATACCCAAGTCCCTGACCTTGTGTATCAAGTACATACACAAGGTCATATGTTGCAAGTACATATGTGAGTGGGCTATGTCATATGTTCCTTGTTATAATTTATTTAGGAAGATTACAAGAGATTATAATGTCTTTTCATTTTGAAAAGGCTTTTAAGATCTAAGGTTTTACTTGTCCTTTATTAATAGAGTTGAAACCCGTTTCAAAGACTTCCAAACGTTTCCCCGTTTCGTGCAACTTAGCTCCTATGGAAATGATATTCCATAATCTAAATACATAATAATAATGTTATGTTAAAATGTTATAATACAAGTGCCTATTACTATAAATATAGTAATAAGTATTCCTATTAAATATATCTTAAGCAAATACAATACTTTTACTTTAATAATAAAGTACTATTAGATTCATTGTTACTTAATAGAACTTAAATTTAAATCCATTGCTGTTTATAAACCAATGACATACCTACATATTCTTAATGAATTTATTTTAATATGATCTCAAATTAGAAATTCTCTATAGGTTTGAGATAGTCTAAAGGTGGAAAATAAATTCCTATCTAGGAGATTCAATATTATTCTTAGTAGGATGGATTTTTTTAAATGATAAACTTAATTAGTGTGGTCAAAGTCTTAATTTATGTATATTGATTTGGTAACATAATTGATCAGATGTACTCTCCCCCATTTGAAAGTTTCTCCATCCTTGGAGAAACTATGACCTCTAAACCTTTTTGTTGTGTAATTTCAAGACATAAATTGTTAAAATTTGTACCTTGGAATTTGTTTCCCTTAGTGATTTTTCCTTAGTCACTAGGAAAGAGGGAAATAAAGTGACCCTTGCATTAAATGACTTGGGATAAGCATTTAATTTAAATTTAGCGATTAAAATGAATTTTGATAAGTTTTAAGTGAGGTGAGTGAAATTAATTTTTATGAGAATTAAATGTGCATTAATTCTCATCCACACATCTAATTCATTTTGGGCCCATGGATTAGATGACCCTTCACTCACCCGAAACATCCAAACAAATGGCAAGGGAAAGGCATTTCATTAATATTTTGAATGAGTTTTGGAGAGAGAGTTATCGACTCCTTGAGTGATAGAGAAGGGCGCAGTAAAGGAGACATTTCCAACACGAATTCCAAGGAAATAATTTAAGCAGAGAATTGGAGTGCATTCCAATGCATCTAGCACTTAATTCGAGGCATGTGATTCACATTAAATGTAGCCTTACAGTAGCAATACCGTAGAGGACTACTAACAATATGTACCGTACAGATTCTAGTATGAAATTGGCTCTAAAATCGAGGATACAATTTGTTGTGGAGGCACAAATTTCCAGATTTGTGTGTGGCACAGATTTTGAGAAGGTGACCGTATAACATACATGATTTTGAGGAAGACGTATGCCTGATCAGTATATCCTGTGAAATTCTCTTTAGCACGAAATTTGAGGCACTGGTTGAGATATTTTGGATTGAGATTTTGTCATTACTTCTGTAATTTTGGTTTTCTTGAAGAAAATAAAAATCCTCTCACTCTCTCAAACAAGTTTTCCCATTCTGGATTTTTCCTGGGAAATTTGTTGAAAAATTCCGAGTCTCTAAATTTCATGGTGGGAAAGCATTATTTAATTTATGGTGGCTAATGTGATGTTCATACAATGTTTCAAAGTTTTTTGTTTTTGTTTTTGTTTTTTCTCTGAAATTTACAATACTCATTTAAACTGGGTTGGGCATCAAATTATTCATAAAATTTGACTTAAAACCAGGCTAGGTTTGAACTCCAAAACTTTCTTGGTATCAGAGCTTGGAGGCAAATTTGGGCATTGAAATTTTCAGACTGTCAGTAGTCTTCTTTTGTCAATGAGTAACACCTTGTTGGATTTTGAATTTGCATTGAAATGGTCATCTCAATGAGGTTGGATGTTAGGCTTGATGGGGCAAGGAATTTCGTTCCATTGAAGGCTAGGATAGTGCTTATATTGGAGGAAAATGAATTGTGGAGTGAAGTGGTAAATACCACACAAGAAAACCCAATTCAAGTTCCATTTTCCACCGATGCACAAATACTTGCTACCTTCAACAAAAAGGACATAAAGGCTAGAAGGATCATTCTAGATGCAAGTTAAGGACCATGTTATCCCACATATTTCAATTAAAACCTGTGCATATTAGATGTGTGATGCTTTGACCAGCTTGTACCAGAGATCAACTGAGAACTGGAAGATGGCGTTGAGGGAAAAATTGAAGAGTATGAAGATGGCTAAAGCAAAGGTAGTGACATCCTACCTTACTAGGATATCTCAAGTGAGAGACGAGCTTGCAGTAGTTTGAGAGAATGCAAATGGCAGTGAAATAGCACATACAACTGTGAATGGCGTGACAAATCCATGAAGTGTTTTTGCGGAGGATATAGTTTCCAGGGAGAAATTGCTTTCTTGGGATAGAATTTGGGATGATTTCATGTAGGAGGAGACCCGAGAGGTCTTGTGTAGGGAAACTCTTCCAGTAGTAAAGAGGATGAATAAAATGTGGCTTTGACTGCAAAAGCAAAGCAGAAGTCCAAGAAGGGCCCCAAGCATGGTGGGGCTAAGAAGCAACCTCAACAATAGGGTAGACAGAAGAAGGATTTGAGCAAAGTCAAGTGCTTTTCTTGTCAGGGGTATGGGCACTATGCCTCGTAGTGTCCAAACAAGAATAAGACGAAGCAACACACTGCAACTTCAACAGAGATTGAGAAGTATGAAACTAGATTCGAGAGAGATTTTTCTCTCTGTGCTGGACATGTTGAGAGAGAGAGCGCTTTCATAATCACCAATGTTCATATAGAGGATGAGAGGGAGTATTCTTTGTTGACCGACCATTCTTTCAATTCACCCACCACCAACACTTGGTATATTGACAGTAAAGGATCGATCCACATGATAGGTGCTCAGAGATGTTCTCCGAGCTTTCACAGGCAGGTATAGATGTGGAGGTTGTGTTGGGGGATGACACATTTGTCAGAGTTGTTGGGCGTGAGATCATTACATTTTATAGGGAGTCCATGAGTCCCATGACTTTGAGGGATGTGTTATTTGTCCCTGGGATGAAAAAGAACTTGATATTAGTTTCCATGATTGAGGACAAAGGACTTGGGGTGTCTTTCCTGGATGGACATGTGCATGTTTTCCCCAAGACTGTGGACAATTTGCTTCTTATGACATTGGAGTCAGATGTGTGAAGCTGTACAAGCTCTTATTTCATTCCCAACATGCTTTGAGACACAACAACAACGAGATTTGTGAGCAGTGGCATAGGAGGATGTCTCATCTGCATCATCCAACTTTGAGGATGTTGAGGGACATGGTTACAAGTTTTCCAGAGTTCATCACAGAGCACAGTGATGTGTGTAGAGGGTGTGCTTTGGGAAAGTACACCTAGACTGCCTTTTAGAGCAGTGACGATAGGTCAGCTGGAGTGCTTGATTTGATTCATTCAATTTGAGTCAGTTGGAGTGCTTGATTTGATTCATTCAGACTGTTTCTTTGAGAGGTTTTGAGTACTATGTGACATTCATCGATGACTATTCCAGGAAGAATTGGATCTACTTCCTGAGGAGCAAGAAATATGAGGAAGTCTTGCAGAGATTCCAAGAGTTTAAAGCTGTTGTGGAGAACCGAACTGGGAGGAGGATTCAAGTACTCAGGTCAAATAATGGGGATGAGTATACCTCCAAGGAGTTTACGATGAGTTTTGTAGACATGAGTGCATACAGAGACAATTGACAATACCATACACTCTTGATCAGAATGGAGTTGTAGAAAGGAAGAACTGATCTACAGTGGGAGCAACGAGATCCATAATACATGATTAGAGTCTTCCTTTATTCCTTTGTGATGAGGCATGTAGTACAACTGTATACCTTCAGAACAATAGTCCCCATCATGCCTTGGGGAGCAAGACTCTCGATGAGATGTTCACAGGCAAGAAGCCTGAGGCTGATCATTTTCATATATTTGGTTGCATGACTTATTCACATGTCCCTTCTGATAAGAGGACAAAATTTAGGCCCACTGCAGAGAGATGCATCTTTCTAGGCTATGATGAGACATCGAAGGCCTTTCGCATTCATCTTCCTACACAGAGGAAGGATGTTGTGATGTAGGAAGAGATATTAGTGTAGACACTGAGAGGTGGGGTGAATCAGTGTAAAGCAATTTTTACAACTTTTCTTGACCTGTCACACTTAACTACCAATTCATCATTTCATTATTCTATCCATCTCATAATCATATCATAAATATCTTTTATATCATCATTCACATAGCATAAGCATTTAGATCATCATGAACCATAACACAAAAGAACACAACACAATATAATTTTGTAATCTTTTTGTATTATTTTTGGTCCGGCTACAACCGTTAGGCAAAATCAGCACCTACTGATACATAGAGCACCTACTCTGTATCCAGGACCCTGCCTGGTTTTCTTAGACCCTGCTAAGAAGGGTTTGAGGTATCCTAACCTCAAAAGCAAGACAAGCTTTCTTTTACAATACAACATACTTGTGTCACACAAGAAATCTCCGTCACATCAGAGCTACTCTTATTGTCTGCACATCACATCAACTCTGCTGTACCACTGCTCACTGCTGCTCATGAATCTCTGCTCATCTTTTCTGCTCATCAATACTGCTCATCATCTTGGCTCATCATCTCTGCTGCTGGTCATAGTCTCAATCTCTGCTCAAATATCTATGCACATCAACCATCAATCACAGCTCCTCAATACACTGCTGAGTTATCAAGTCAATAGCATACCCATCAATGTTTATTTGCAGCTGTCAACATTGATTCATCAGGCCTGTGTATAACACTTCTGGAGGCCATGCTGAGGTATTTGCTCCTTTCATGTAGACTTCTTCATTTGCTGGTGTCCCTCTGTCATATAGGCTGAGCTAATCTCCCCCTTTGACTGAGCTTGGTTTTGTTTCTTGGACTAGTAGTTCTTCGTGGTCTTCTTGTCACTTCAAGCATGTCCAAAACATTTACCTCTCAGTACCTTACACAATGGATCAATTCCTCAGTCTTTGAAATACTCTGTCTAAATCTGATTGCAGGTATTTCTCCTGTTCTGATCTCAAGTTCTATTTATAGGTTCTGCACTTGTTTCACTGACAGTTTCTCTGTCACGACTCACACCTGTAGCTGCCACTTATGTAAGCTATTTTACTATCCTTCTTATTCATGCATCATGAGTAATGTTTCAATGAAGCCAATCAAATAACCACAATACTTACATCTGATATTTCATTTAATGTATTCTTGAGCAATCAATTTTCCATTACTTACAAATCTCTTTCCAATGCCATTAAGATAGAATATAGGTCTCTAGTACCTTGAACAGGAGAGTATCAAGTTTCCAGTCTTGAAGAACACCTGGGTTTTCTTAATTTCTACGTGAAGAAGATCTTTAGTCAACACCCAATAAACTGCTTATGTGGTGGCTTTAACCACAGCTCTGGCTCAATCATTGGTCATTTGAATGCATCCTTCTTTGTGCCTTTCCAGTCTTTGATCTAGCTCCCCCTTTTTCAAAAATTGGACCATTAGACCAGTCCAACAATCTATCTCTTGTTGTTTACTGTCACATATCAGAGATCATTATTCATGCTACTTATGGAACCACTACACCTGCTGCAGTAAGTTATCAGTAAACTAAGTGCTGCCACCTTGTGTTGTTGGTACCTTTAGCACCAAGTGTCTTAGTGCTGCTGATAATTTTCATTTATCAGTTCAGTTGGCATTGACACTTCTCCAATCTGCAATCTTACATCTTCAGTCAGAAGACTCACATCCAATTATCAATAAAGTCACGATGCTGCTGGTTACTCTTTCAATCTTGTAGCTTGCAGATATTCTATATCAGTTTATCTCATCCTCAGCCTGTAGAAGTGTTTTAAGCCAAGCATCAACCTCGGTCTAAGGACTGGAACAAGAGTGCTGAGTTAGCAGGCTTATCATTCAGAGATATGGGGAATATGTTGCTACAGGAATATCAGTCCGAATATGGTCACAATCTGCTGCATAATAATCACTAGAAAAATTCCATTCTAAAACTCAGATCTGAAACAATTATAAATTCTCTTCACATCCATCAATCTACGTGTTTGGGCACACCCTGTTTATTGCTGGTGCTGCAACAAATTCAGACTGCTTCCAAACACTGTATTTTTCACCTTATTGTTCACACATTGCTTGTGCATGCCACTATATTCCACTTTACATACATTGTATATCACATACATTCATACTTTATCATGTCTGAGTAATCATACATACCTTGCATATCAACCTTTTACCTGGGATGTGTATGACTTCAACCTCAGACTTCAAGTTGTTCAACCTCGAGCAAGTACAAAAATGAAATGCTTCAAATTTGTGACCCCAAACAAAACATCTCTGTGGAGGAGTTAATCTTCGGATTATGTGTGATTTGTTGCTGCCACATAAAACTTTCCAAGACACTTCTGTTGCTACAGTAGGGATGCCATAGTCAACCCGAATTTCCTCAGTCCACCTCCACCGAAATTCCACTGAGGGCTAATGCTGCTACAAATTCGGTCTGTGTTGAGGCTTGTGACAGCTCGGTTCTGCCAATAGTGAACACAACGCAGACTAATGATTACTCCTAAAAAAAAATAAGAAATAGTCTTCAAAAGATTCCTGTGTAGAAGGTCTGCTCCCATGAGTTTTTTCCTTCAGCTGAGCGAAAAACCTTGGTCATAAGTGCCTCAGTCCACTATATACTAGCGAGCTCACTCCTTCATGCTGCTGCAGATCTGCTAACCATGAATTTCCAAAGAACATTCCAGACTGCTGCTCCTTCTCCCGAATTCCTCAGACATCGATTTGCTCCCACGAAATTTCAGACTGCTCCTGGAATTTCCTTCTATTCTGCGGCTTTCCTCAGAGCTCTCCCACGAATTCATCTCATCCAAAATGAAATGTATGACTAGGTATTTATAGTAGATTTCCCCAAAATTATGGACCCGACCTGCTATTAAAAAAATATTTTAAGTCTTATTCTGAGCCGAATTCTAATTTTTATTGAGCCAACATAAAAAATATTTATTTTCTATTTTAATACTGAGCCGACATAGCCTCATGCTGAGCCGACATCTTCAAGGTCATCTTCAAAAAATCCATGGACTCCACGATGTGTTTTATCATGCCATTTGACCGGTAGACCATGCCACATCATATAAATGACCCACATTGCCTTCACCACTCCTTCAAGGTTCCAAAGACTTCTTCATGGGCTTCTCCAACGTTTACCAGGGCTTCAAGACCATTCTCTAGGGTCTTCAACATCATCAGCAATTTGGTGGCATCAATGAACTCCTGTGGGGTTACTGCAAGGTGGTGGCTTCAAGATTCAAGCTTGTGAGTACAGGAACTTGTCCATGTTGGCATCAATGACAATTTCATCAACAATTAGAGGAGGAGCGGGCCTTCAGGAAGTCCAGAGAGTCAATACAGGAGTAGCAGTAGGCTCCCACACCTCAAGTAGCTTCACAGGTACCGATAGTTCATAGTATAGGTTCATAAGTTTCCAGAGTGACTGGGCCATATGTTACATGCATAGGGTCTCCAGGTTCAATGTTTCAGCCAGCAGGTACTTTGGGGATGGTTTCTGGTTCTCAGGCCACAAGTTCACCAGTTGCAACTACTAGATCATAGAGTTCACTATCTCTCGGTCCATCATCTCCTTGGAGTTCTTCAGATGAGGATATACTAGTTTGGGAGCCTCCTTCAGGGAAGAGGAAGCCTAAATGCTTTCGTGACACCTTGAAGGAAGCAGAGGATTTTGGATCTCCCTAGGAATTGGTGAGGACAATAGTGATGCCAAACAGGTTGTGTATGGATTTGGTTGCTAGTCTTCATGATTCAGAGCCATCTACATTTGAGGAGGCCTCTCAACATCATGTTTGGAGAGATGATATGATGGAAGAGTATCATTCCATCATGAAGAACGATGTATGGGAGATTATAATGAGATTAGAGGGGAAGTTAGTGGTGACTTCCAAGTGGATCTACAAGGTGAAGCACACAACAAATGGTAGTGTGGAGAATTTCAAGGCTCAGTTTGTGGCATGGTAGTTTTCACAGGTTGAGGAAGTTCATTATGATGAGACCTTTGCGCTGGTTTCCTGATATTCCTCGATTAGAGCAATGATTTCCATAGTAGTAGAGAGGGTTTGGAAGGTCCACCAAATGGATGTGAAGACCACATTTCTCAATGGACATTTACATGAGCAGGTGTATTTGGAGCAGCCTCAGGGATTTGAGATCCATAGGAGGGATTCCCACGTGTGCAAGATGAAAAATTCCTTGTATGGTCTGAAGCAAGATCCTCGAGCTTGGTATTCCAGGATTGATGCTTATTTGACGTCAATGGGATTTCAGAAGAGTGAGGATGATCCCAACCTTTACTACATTATGGTTGGTCGAGATCTGGTCATTCTTCTGCTGTACGTCGATGACTTGTTTATCATAGGGGAGGAGTGTCTCATTGCATCTTGCAAGAGGGATCTTGCTTCAGAGTACAAGATGGTAGATATTGGGTTGATGCATTACTATTTGGGGATGGAGGTTTGGCAGGGGCCTGGTCATATTTTCCCGGTACAAGGAAAGCATGCAGTTGATGTATTGAAGAGATTCTAGATGGAGGACTGCAGGCCAATGATCACATTGATGATCACCAACTATATGAAGCTTCATGCTTCTTAGGGAGAGTTGGTGGATCCTACTTTATATTGTCATCTCATTGGTTCACTGATGCATCTGGTCAACACCAGGCCAAACTTGTGTTTTGCAGTGAACACTCTCAATCATTTCTTGGTGGATCCTAGGAGAATGCAGTGGGTAGCTGTGAAACATGTGTTGAGATACCTTGTTGGGACAATGGATTATGGTATGGACTACAGGAGATCGGGTGGAGTTAGTTTGGTTGGATTCACGAATTCAGATTGGGAAGAAAGTGTGACGGTTCGGAAGAGCATTTTCGGTTGTTGGTTCAGTTTGGGATCGATAGTAGTGTCATGGTTCAGTTAGAAGCAAAAGTCTATTGCTTTGAGTTCTGAGTACATGGCAGCCAGTCAGGCTAGTTGCGAGGCACTGCAGCTTTACAAATTGTTGGTGGATTTGTTTGATTAGGGGATTAGGCCCACAGTGATTCACTGTGATAATCAGAGTTGCATTCAACTCTCTAAGAATCTAGTGTTTCATGACCCATCCAAGCACATAGAGATCGAATACCACTTCATCCAAGATTATGTTTAGAGAGGAGCAGTTGAGTTATGGTACATTTCCATTGATGAGAAGGTAGCATACATTCTCACAAAATCCTTGGGGGGGGGACAAGTTGGGAGTGGTGAAGAACAACTTCCTCAGTAAGAGGGAGAGTGAAAATTTGTACCTTGGAAGTTGCTCCCCTTAGTGATTTTGCCTTAGTCATTAGGAAAGGGGGAAATAAAATGACCCTTGCATTAAATGACAGATAATGCATTTAATTCAACTTTGGTGATTAAAGTGACTTTTGATAAATTTTAAGTGAGGTGAGTAAAATTATTTTTTATGAGAATTAAATGTGCATTAATTCTCATCCACACATCTAATTCACTTTGGGCCCTTGGATTAGATGACCCTTCACTCACCCGAAGCATCCAAACAAATGGCAAGGGAAAAACATTTCATTCATCTTTTGAATGAGTCTTAGAGAGAGAGTTGTTGACTTCTTGAGTGATAGAGAAGGACGTAACAGAGAAGACATTTCCAACACAAATTGCAAGGAAATAATTTTAGTAGAGAATTGGCATGCATTCCAACGCATCCAACTCATAAATCGAGATAGGAGATTCACATTAAATGCAGTTGTACAACAACAATACCGTATAGGCTTATTAACAGTCCGTATTGTACGGATTCCAATATGAAAGTGGCTCGAAAATTGAGGATATAGTTTGTTGTGGAGGCACAAATTTCTAGATTTGATTGTGGCACGAATTTCGAGGAGGTGACCATACAACATACACTAACTTCGAGAAAGAAGTCTTCCTTGTCCGTACATCCCATGAAATTATCTTTGGAACGAAATTCGAGGCATTGGTTGAGATAAGTTGGAATGATATTTTTTCATTACTGCTATAATTATGGTTTTGTTGAAGAAAATAAAAATCCTCTCTCTCTCTCTCAAATAGGTTTTCCCATTTTGTGTTTTGCCTGGGGAATTTGTTGAATTTTTTTAGGTCTCTAAATTTCATGGTGTGCAAGCATCATTTAATTTTCTACCTGTTAATGTGATGTTCATACAATGTTTCAAAGTCTTATTTTTGTGAAATTTACAACACTCATTTAAACTGGGATGGGCATTAAATTCTCCATAAAATTTGACTTGAAACCAGGCTAGGTTTGAACACCAAAAACTTTCATAAATTGCACATATTTTTAAGATATAATATACAACACACTTTGTAGTAGTTTGTCGAAACCTGCATAATTACTTTTTAACGCTTCGTTGTAACTCCTATAAATGATATTTAAATATCCTAGAAATTGAACATGCATAAAATTTCAAATGATAACCTATTTAAGTTTCAACCATATGGGGTAACCTTATCTTGCATGCAACCAATTTGAAAAAAATTATGATAGATGTAAGAACAATAGTAAATATGCCTTTATATTCTTCAATTATAATAATAAATCATCTAAAAGTTGACATAATCACCCCTAACTTAAGTCAAATGAACAAGACGTAAGAGTATAGATCGTTGAGAATAAAATATGCAATTTATACAAGTATTGGCCAACTAAAAAACTTAATTAATATATACAAAGGTGAAGTTCGTGTACATGCCATAGACTTATCACAAGGTTAGTACAATCCTTTAGATCTCCAAAACCCTAACTAGGAAAAACCAGTAACTCCCTAGCTCACACCAAGGATATCTAACACACATGCATCACACAAGCATATCCTCTAAGGCAGGACATCCCCTCTTCTTCTTTTCACCAAGTAGAACTAGGATTTCATCTCAAAACTCTAATATGCAAATCTCCAAGGCATGAAACCCTAACCCTAGTCTTCAAGGTGCTCCAAAAAGTTTGAAAAACCCTAATGACTATAAGAGAGATTAAGTACATTAGCATATCCAAGAGAGACTAGAGAAGTGGTGTATAGTATTCAAGATGATCCAAAAAGCTCAAGAAATCCTAATGACTATAAGAGGTATTGAGTACATAAGAAGATCCAAGAGAGACACGAGAAGTGATGTGCTCCTCTTTATGACATCTCTAACACAAGTGTGATAAGAGTGAGTGATGTATGGATATGAATGACCATCATCTCTAATGTCTAGCTCACAAGAAATAACCTAAGCATCTCACAAGAGAAAGCTCCAACAAAGATGCCCTCCTTCCCTTGTATAACTTCTCCTAAGGTTTCCTCATGAACCTTAGCAAATCACTACAAGAAGACAAGTGAAAAGATAAGAGTGTGAGATGATGAATGAAATGATTCTCTCTCATATATATATATATATATATATATATAGATATGAGAGAAAGGGAGGCCAATGACCTTAAAAGCAACTTACAATAACAAATGCAAGCTCACATGTGGAACAATACACTCCAAAGGTACACATGTCAAGCTCCAAGGTGATATCATCCACAAGAAATGCTCCAAGTGCAAGGGTGCACCATGAGATGTGTCCAATGATTTTATTGTCCCGACCCCATCAGTCAATATGACCAACAAAGGGGAATATTTATGAATTTTGAGCTTATAAATTTTGCCCCATGTCCATAATACGAGTTTATAAATAAGAAATGTATGTGCAATTTCAAATGAAAAGCTCAACAGAATTAAAACTCTATCTACAAATACATCATGCATAAACAAGCACATTCATGATAGGAAGAAAACCAAATCATTCCACATTCATATACAAATAGAATACTTATCTCTAAACAATAAAATCCAAACAATTGGTTGTGTAAGATCAGTTTTCCACTCAACCGTAGGTATCAACTACATATACCACCCCCAAGTTGGACCATGAGGCCACTAGTGCAAAGGAAAACACCTACAAGTTTCTCTCTCTCAGCCCACAACCCATTTGCTCTAATGCTTAGCCAAACTTCCCACCTCTGAGCATTTACATGGATCTCACTTGGCCATCCCAACCATAGCACTCATCTCTACTACCCTACACAACACAAGGGAGGAATTTCCCTTCAATGTTCCACAGTTCCCTTAGGAAATGAAACCTTACAATGCTTACCAATGTGTGTAGAAAGAGTACAACCTATTGTATGCTATTGGAGAACCTCCTATAACACTAATTCATGGCTTCTCAAGTATGCAGGAGTAGAAAAGCATAATGGTTAAAGGTTCCTATCTTTCCCAATTTGCATGCTCAACTACATCCATTAATTTTCTCTAAAAATCTGCAATTCTCCTTCACAATTCGAATCTATGGTTAATGCACAATCTGGTAATGGTAACGACAATGAATATCAAGAGAAAAAAACTCTACGTAGTGTAAAATTTGCATGAGAAATGAGTGGTAGAATCCAAAGGAGATGAGAGGATGGTGAAAAGACAACTAACATAACTTTTAACCATAGAAGAAATGATCCTTGAAATTGACATAGAAGGATATCCATCCCATGTTTTCATAACTACACGAAAAGACTTTCCCCACCAAACTCACACATGCATTTGATGATTTGATTTAATAGTAAAGGAATAAATTGTCTCATTTAAGGAACATATCAACAATTGGATGAGTTTTAAGGTTGAGACTAGGCTACAATGGATTTAATATCCATAAGATTGTAAATTTTCCTTTAAAATTCAAACTAGGGATAAACAATATATTTAATTGTTACTGATAACCACACATGAATTTCTTTTACCAGTATTGCATCAAAAAGTAAATACTGAGAAACATCAACAACGACCACATCAATATAGACACAATGTTTTGGGTATGGAAACCCCTAGATAAAACCCAAGATGGGAAAACCAATGCAACCGTCAAATATGAAATTTTATCAAGAAGATACGGAACAATTACAATCCAACAGATAAATTCACCCAACCTGGTGAAATAGAACCTCTCCACAACACTGGGTAAACCCACCAAAACGGTATCGCCCTTGCGCAACTGTACGACCTCCCTCGTCAGTAGTACAGCCCTTTTGTGAAACTGTACGGAGTTCGTACGACTGTCTTTGCCGAGTTGTATGACCTCCCTTTGCGTGAGTGTGTACAACCCTACTCTCTGCCTGATCTGTTGACGAATATTCCAGGTGAGTGCTCCTTCGTCTTCTCTACAAACTTCTCCTTCTGACTTCTCTCTGTCTCTGTGTATGTGTCCTCTCCACCAAATCTTGTTTTAATTCAATGGCTAAGCGAAAACCCTAACCCTCACTATGGATCAATGGATGCGATCCTCTGGTGAGATCAATGGCTAAGATTAGATTAGCCATCACTTAAATGATTTCACTTTTCACTTTATAAAAGTGACTCCATTAATCTTAGCCATCACTTAAATGATTTCACTTTTCACTTTATAAAAGTGACTCCATTAAGTCAAACACAATTAGATTAATTAATGTAGTTTCCTAAGTCTAAACTTAGGAAAATCACATTAATACATTTGGCTTCCGGTTTAATGTCTTCTAGCATGCAAAGACACATGCAATGATAGAAGACCTTCCTTGTTGCCACTTTCTAACACTCCCTCTCAACGAGGAAGGGATTCAATAGCAACCCCAACTTGTCTCTGAACTTCACAAAACTGTGTCTGCAAAGTGCCTTGGTGAAAATGTCCGCCACCTGCTCATTTGTTTGAATGTACTCCAATCGAATGGTTCCTTTATGTACACAATCTCTCAGGAAGTGGTATTGAATGTCTATGTGTTTGCTCCAGTCATGGAACACTGGATTTTCAGATAGCCTGATGACACTCGGATTGTCACGATAAACCACTATAGCCTCTAGCTCACACTTGAACAACCCTGAAAGAAACCTTCTCAGCCACATTCCCTCACAAGCAACCAAACTGGATTCCATGTAATCAGCCTCTGCCGAGCTCAATGCAACTGACTTTTGCTTCCTACTGAACCAAGAGACAACCCCTGACCCAATGCAGAAGCAACAACCTAAAGTACTCATCTGGTCTTCTACACATCCTGCCCAATCAACATCTGTGAAGCCTACTAACTGTACAGTCCGATTGTGCTCATAAACCAACCCGTACTCCACTGTACCTCTGATGTAGCAAAGCACATGCTTCACAGTTGTTCAATGTACTCTCCTATGGTCCACCATGAACTGCCTCAAAAGTTGTTTGCAAAGCTAATGTCTGGCCGTGTGTTGACCAGATACATGAGCGATCCGATAAGCTGGCGATACAATGTAAGATCAAATTTGTCTGACTGATTTATCAATCTTCCTCCAGTTGGAAACTAGAGGTAAGGACATAGGATTGCAATCCACCATCCTGAATCTCTTCAATATCTCCACTACATACTTCCCCTGTCCCATGAAGAAGCACCCATCTCTCTGCCAAACCTTCAAGCCTAGGAAGCAATGCATCAACCCAAGGTCTTTCATCTCAAACTCAACTGCAAGGTTGGACTTTTAGTCATCAATCGGCCTCTCATCTCCTGTAAGAAAGAGATCATCTACATATAGTACCAGTATAAGAGGCACCTCACCTGACAAGAAGTACAGGTTGTGGTCCGCACTCTGCTGGAATCCCATCTCTTGTAGAGAGTTGTCTATCCTCGAGTACCATGTCCGAGGTGCCTACTTGAGCCCATAAAGAGCTCTTTGCAACTTGCATACATGCGTCTCCTTGTTCTCCACATCAAACCCCTCGGGATGCTTAGTGAATACCTCCTCCTGTATAACTCCGTTGAGGAAGGAAATCTTGACGTCCATCTGATGAACTCGCCAACCCATCTCTGTTGCTAATGAGATAATGGTCCGAATAGAAGAATACCTGACAACAAGGGTGAAGGTCTCCTCATAGTCAATACCCTCCTTTTGTGAAAACCCCTTTGCTACTAAGCGCGTCTTGTACTTTTCCACGCTTCCATCTGTTGCGTGCTTCACCTTGTAGATCCATTTGGAACCCACCACCATTTTACCTTCAGGTCCTGACACAACCTCCCATACCTGGTTCTTCATGATGGAGTCATACTCCTCAACCATGGCTTCCTGCCACACGTCATGTTGTGCATCCTCCTCAAAACTGGAAGGTTCAGAGTCAATCAACTCCGTCATCAATGCCTTATAGCTAAGTCTCTTTTGTGGTTTGCTCCGCCTCATGGAGCTCTATCGAAGAGTCACTTGCGTGGAATCCTGAACTATGGACCTAAATCACTTAGGCCATGGCCTAGTATCTACTTGCTGCGGTAGCTGAATATCCGTCTCCTGCTGCAGCTCATCCTCCAAGTCAACGACTGAAGGATCCTGTCCACCTGACTCCCTCTGACTACCAAAACTTGTGCTCTGTGTCTGTACCTGTACCTGTACCTATGGCTCCTCCAACTTGACCCCTGAGTCTTGTGCTGGATGCTCCTTTGTTGGTAAGTCCATAAATCTTCACAAGGCCATGTCCTCATCAAACTGGACATCCCTTTTCATAATGATCCTCTTTCAAGCATGAATATATACTCTATATGCCTTTGAAGTCTCATTGTAACCAACAAGTAATCCCTTCTCTCCAAAAGGGTTTAACTTCTTCCTAGTGTCAACATGAATGTGACAATAGAAAACACTCCCAAATATGCGCAAGTAGCTCAAATCTATTCTAGTGCCCGTGAAGACCTCCTCGGATGTCTTCCTCCCCAAAGTTGTGTGGGCACACCTGTTCTAAATGTATACTGCGGTCCTGTATGCCTCGACCCAAATGAATAGCGGTAATCCCTAATCAAATAGCATGGCCTTGGTTGCTCCTACCATTTGCCTGTTCTTTCTCTCTGCCACTCCATTCTGCTGCGGGGTATGAGGCACAGTGTGCTCCTTCTTGATCCCCTCTAATGAACAATACTCCAAGAACTCATTGGAGGTGTACTCACCCTCGTTGTCTGTTCTCAATACTCAGATCTTCCTTCATTTCTGGCTTTCTATGAGAGTCTTAAACTCTCGAAATCGCTCAAAGACCTCTCACTTGGCCTTTAGAAAATAAATCCAGGTCTTCCTGGAATAGTCATTAGTGAAAGTGACGCAATAGTTGTAGCCACTGAACGTTTGGACTCTCATGGGTCCGCAAACATCCAAATGCACTAAGTCCAAGGTCCCCTAAGACTTGTGCTCATTCTATGGGAAAGGCTTCCTGATGTTCTTCCCCAATGCACAACCCTTGTAGTGGTTATGCTTCTCCTCCTGTACCTGAGGAACTCCAATGACAGCTTGTCACAAATGCCTTAGTGCTCCATGGTGTAAGTGTGCCATCCTCCTATGCTACAGATCACCCTGACCACTGCTGCTGCTGACAAGAGCCTTTGCAGACTCAAAGTGTAGTCTATACACCTTCCCGCTCCGGATCCCAATCATCTGATCCAAACTCCTATCTAACCCCTTGGGCTTGATATACACTCTATGGTCTCGAAACTTCACCTGAAATTCCTTGCCCTCCAAGGTGGAAACGAAGATGAGGTTCTTAGTCAACCTTAGAACATACAATACGTCAACAAAACTGAGGGGTTTCCCAGACTCCCTCTGAAATGAAACAGTGCCAACTCCCTGCATCTGATACTACGCATCATCACCCAACTCAATGTGGAGATTTAATCCACCCTCTTGCAAGCTCTTGAAGAACTTCTTCTGTCACGTCATATGACAAGATGCTCCACTATCTACGTACCAAACGCTGCTGCCTGTGGTGCTTGCCATGCAAGCTATCAAACAAAAGTCTGCGTCGAAGTTATTGTTGAACTCCTCCACCTCTGTAAATCCTACCATTTGGTTATTGTTCTTATTCTTCATGACTAGGCACTAGGAGGCAAAGTGTCATTTCTTGTGGCAGATAAAACACTTGACTTTGGACATGTCAAGGTTCTTCTTACCACCCTTCTTTTTCTTTGCCTTACCCTTGCTCTTACCTGCTAGGGATAAAACTTCTTCATCCATAATTTGTGGGGCAATGCTGGATGAACCTGAACCTTGACCCATGTGGGTCTCCTCCTGCACAAAGTCATCCCATAATCTCTACCAATCAGGGAGCTTCTCCCTAGCCACAACACCTTTAATAAAGGTGTCCCATGGCTTAGAAAGGCCATTGAGGGCTATCCGAACTAGCTCCTCATCCTCAGTCCTAGAGTTAAAAGCTCCAAGCTCGTCTTTGATTCATGTGAGCCTTGTGAAATAAGGCACCACTCCTTTGCCCTTGTCCATCTTCGTAATGCGCATCCTCTCTTGCAACACCATCTTCTAGTTTTTGTTCTTGCTCTAGTAAAGTCTTTTCAAAGCATTCCACATTTCTAATGCGGTCTTCTTCTCGGATAGGTGAGGGACTATGTGGTCCTTCACCCCATCCAAGATGATCAACATAGCTCTGGAGTCTAACTTCTTCCATCTTTCCAACTTTGTCGGATTTGTGGGTGCAACCTTCGTGGAGTTAATGTGCTCCTTTGCATCACTGACATCCAGGATCCTTGTGATCCTTTCTTTCCAAGTAAGAAAGTTATGAGCCCCTTGGAGTCCGTTCTCAACTCTCAATTGTACGACCATAGTGGAGCATACTGTCAAACCCTAGATCTAAACTCTAGGTTTGTGTCTTCAATAGATCGACCCCCGATCTATTAATACTGATGCAGTTTCTCAGATTTAGCTCAACAGAGCTCTGATACCATATAAATTTTCCTCTAAAATTCAAACTAGGGCTAAACAATATATTTAATTGTTATTGATAACCACACATGAATTTCTTTTACTAGTATTACAGCGGAGAGTAAATACTGAGAAACATTAACAACAATCACATCAATATAGACATAGTGTCTTGGGTAAGGAAACCCTCGGATAAAACCCAATATGGGAAAACCGATGCAACAATCAGATATGAAATTTTATTAAGAAGATATGGAACAATTACAATCCAACAGATAAATTCAACCAACCTGGCGAAATAGAACCTCTGCACAACACTGGGCAAACCCAGCAAAACAGTACGGTCCCTTGGCAGCTGTACGACCTCCTGTGTCATCATTATGACCCTCCTACGCAGCTGTACGAAATCTGTACGACTGTCATACAATTGCTGATGTATGATTGCCTTTGCCAAATTGTACAACCTCCCTTTGCGTGAGTGTGTACGACCCTGCTCTTTGCTTGATCTATCGCCGAATCTTCTGGGTGAGTGCTCCTTTGTCTTCTCTGCAAACTTCTCCTTCTGACTTCTTTATGTCTCTGTGTATGTGTCCTCTCCACCAAATCTGTTGATTGAGTTGTCATTGATGCCAACTGTTGAGTCCTCGGTGCCCTTTGTGGAGCCCCTGAGGGTTAGTGTTTAGTTTGTGGTTGTCTGTGTCAGAGGATCCCTTTTGACCTTGTCCAAGCCCAAGCTTGAAGCCTTTGGAGGCCTTGTAACAATGGAAAAAACCCCGATTACCCATTGACTTTGTCAAGTGCCCCTAAGTTGTATCATGTTCCCATTTGAGTCCATTGTTGAGTTCCTTGCTCCTAGTTGATCTTTAGTTATTGGTCTTTGTGCTGCTTGTTCTGCTTGTATTTGTTTTGGTCTTTTAATTGGTTGTTGGATGGATGATGTGGCTCATGTGTGCAAGTCCCTTGATGTGTTGATGCTGGAGCCCATTGTTTGCATTGGATGGTCTTGAGGTTGTTGAGTTCTTGTGGGGTCCTTGAGTCCACAAGCTTAGATCTTGATCCTCTTGCATGTGGAGACTTGGGCCTTGAAACCCACACTTATGGTGGTATGTTGGAACTCATTCTTATGGGGTCCTTGGAGTCCTTGGAAGTTTGTGTCTTGAACCCACACATATGGTGGTTCGATGGCCCTTGGACGCTATATGTTCATTGGCATGTTGTAGCGTTGTGATCATGCATAAGAAGCCCATAAGGTGTTGCAAACTAGTGGTGAGGTCTTTGTACCCTTCTTTTGGGGTGTTGGTACTCTTATGGTGATGGATATATATAGTGGAACCATTGGATATGTTTTTAATGATATGGAGACCTTGAATATGATGATAATATTCTTGAAAAAGTCTTTGTTCCCACTTGATTGATGGTGTTGGGGTTTTTTATACCCATTGATATGATGCGTATATGGTGGATCCCTCCTCCTTGTTGATGTGAAGTCTATGGATGTGAATACCATCGAATCCCTCATGACTTTGATGATTCCCATTAAAGCCTTTGACCTTGGAACTTAAGCATAAGGTAACATGGTCTTTGTCACCTTTATGTGTGAAATCTTTGAAGTCCCAAACAAATTGAAGAATTTAAGGGTATTAGACCAAGAATTTGCAAATAAACCCATCATAGGGAGATAATACTCATCAAGCCATTTCCGTTGATATGTGGAGCATCTTCTAACTCCTTACCGTTGAAGAGATATGAATTTTTGAAGTTGGTGTACCCCACCTTTTTTGGTCAACCAACCAAACAAAAGATAATTTAATTATTTGTAATTTTGAATTGCATGTTGACCCAGTTTGAGGAACTAACTTTCCTCCACAACCTATATAAATAGAATATCAAACATTTCATTTGTTCATCAACTGACTATCTCTTTGGTAATTCACAACTCTTGGAGAAAAGTGCGAAAATTTGTGGAGGAGAGGATTTGTGCATCTTCACTAAAATTGGCATAACTTTCTCATCCATAATTGACATTACAAAATTCTTGGCTCATTGGAAAGCTTGTTACGAGGGCTATGCGATGACATGATCTAGAGTTTCTTTTGGTTTGTCTATTGTTTCTTCATTTTATGATATTCGAAAAGGTATGGTTCAAGCTTCTGGGTTTCTCTTGTGATGACACATGTTTCTCATGGATAGAGTTCATCTTTGATCTTAGTATGTGAGCCTCTATATTGGTATATCTCTTTGAAGTAATTGAATATGTTATGGAGGCTATGGTGATGGTTATCTTGGCATATATCTTCATGTGATCTTGATATATATCTTGGCATAGATTTTGGTGTTTATCTTGACTGTTGTATAGTGTAGCATTGAATGAGAAGTTGACATGTAAGTAATAGATCTTGTGAGTGATTTATTTGATCAACCTAAGTGTTTTTTTTGAAAACTAGTTTGACAAGTGTTGATCATTGTGTCTTTGACCTAAGTGGAGTTGGATTGTTATTGACTATTAATGACAACCTTTGACATTATTGTAAGTGTCTATTTGCTTGATATTTGTTTGATTTGTTGATTAGATTTGAGTGGAGTGAAAAATCCTTTTGTGTCTAAGAGTTTATGAGATTGACTGAGTTTGACACAGTTGGTTAAGTCTTTTATCTTCTTGGCTGAGGTTAGCTGGTTGAGGTATATCATGTTTAACTGTCAAGTATTCCTAGACTGTGATTGAGGTTGGTTGTGATGTCATTGAGTTGAGTGTGATTGGACAAAGTTTGGTTGACCATATGTAAAGTCTCTTGCTTCCTCAAATGTCTCTTACTTGATGAACTAGGCCAAGTAAGAAGGGTCAGTTGTCTGTCAAAGCACTTGATTAGATTAACACAAGCATATGATTGATTTGGAACAGGTACACAAGAATCTTGGTATATGTTGGTTCAATTGAGCAGGATTGGCACAAGTTTCCTTATGTGCAGTTTCTCTGACTCAGACTGGCTGAGTTGTATGAGCAGTTGGTTTGAATCAGGTGGACTGAGTTTGGTGTGCAGTTGGTTAGACTAAGATTGACTGACTCGGTTGATGTGAGCAACAAATTGATTGGTACAACTTGATCAGACATGCTGATGAACAATGTGATACAATGGACAATGATTAGTTGATGAGTAGTGATCAAATGATGAACAATGATTAGTATTGGCAGTGGTTGTGCAACGTGGTATAGATTGTGCAGTGTAGTACATGTGTTGATTAGCAAGTCTGCAGGATCAGTATGGTCATGGTTCAATAGTTTCTATCTTCATATCAGGGTGGTAGGACGAGGCAAGGAAATGAGGGGGGGTGAATCAGTGTGCACAACTTTTATTACTTTTTAAATTTTTATCAGTCAACAACTTGTTCAATATAATGGATTATCACATTATCATTATGTCATCATAAACATTATTATCATCATCACATAAGAAGCATACCATGATAAACAGTACACCAGATTTTACGTGGAAACCCAAGTCCTGGGGAAAAACCACATAAGCCTTTATAATAATAATTATGCAACAACAACTGGAAAAAGAACTAGATGAAGAACAAAATCAACCAACTGTGGTATACAAAAAACAGAAGGATCAACATATACCTAAGAACTGGTTCCAAAAGAATCATCCATCAGATCAAATTATTGGTGCTAAGGATGCCGAAATAGGAACTAGAAGAAGACTATCAAGAAGAAATGAGTAGGTACACTTCTCTCTATTGTTTACAATTGAACCAAAAACTTTTGCAGAGGCCAATGCAAATGAGTAGTGGGTCAAAGCAATGGAAGAATAATTAGATCAAATTGAGAAGAATGAAACATGGGAACTTGTTCCTAGACCAAGTAACAAGAATGTGATCGACACAAAGTGGGTTTTCAGAAACAAAATGAATGAAGAGGGACAGGTGATCAGAAACAAGGCTCGATTGGTTTGTAAAGGCTATGCTCAGATCAAAGGAATAGACTTCGAAGAAACATTTGCACTAGTAGCCAGAATGGAAGGTATTAGAATGATATTGTCTTATGCTTGCTCCAAAGACATCAAAGTGTATTAGATGGACATAAAATCAACTTTTCTAAATGGGGAATTAGAAGAAGAAGTTTACATCAAACAACCATAAGGATTTCAACTTTCAGAAAACAAGGACTATGTATGCAGACTCAAAAGGGCTTTATATGGGCTAAAGCAAGCTCCTAGAGCTTGGTACTCCAAATTGGACAGGTACTTGCAACAAAAAAACTTTAAGAGGGGAAGTGCATATAGCAATATGTACATCACACATAACGACAACATATTCATCATTGAAGTATATGTTGATGGAATCATCTTTGGAAGTGATGATGATTCACTGAGTCAACAATTTGCTAAGGACATGCAAAAATAGTTTGAAATGTCATTCCTCGGGGAATTAACCTTCTTCTTGGGTCTTCAAATATATGAACGAACATAAGGCATTTTTATTGCTCAGATGAAATACATCAAGGAAATGTTAAAGAAATTCCAAATGGAAGATTGTAAACTTGTGAGTACTCCTATGATCACCGATTGTAAACTGAGTAAGGAAGATGAATCTAAAGAAGTTAATCAAAGGCTCTATAGATCAATGATTGGTAGTCTACTATATGTAACAACCTTGAGACCAAATGTATCTTTGAGTAATCCTATTGTCACATAGAATTGGAATTGGCTCATCACATGTCACATGTATGTCTTGCAGTGTTTGCTTCATGCAAAGAATCTAAGTACAACAAGTTGTTGTTGCTATATATTCTGCTTCGGTGATTGATAAGGGCACTGGAGACTGCTTTTTGCTCGACCAAGATACTAGACTAGAAAAGCGACAAATGTATGAGACTTCAAAGTATTTGGAAGCAAGTGCTATATCAAAAGATAATATAAGAAGATTGGAAAATTTGACTCTTGAGTAAATGATGGCATATTTGTTGGATATTCATCCAAAAGGAAAACTTACAAATGCTACAATTTGAGATTAGACAAGGTGATCGAAAACATCAACGTGAAAATAGATGGGGGAAAACTAACATCATCCAAAGAAGACTCAGAAGAATCAGATGATGAAGAAGAGGAAGTTTCTGATCAGAAAGAAATGAAGAATTTGTAAAAGGAGCTATGGACCCGATTATCAGATTTGAGATCAATGATCACACTCTTTTCAGTATCGTAATGTAGTTGGTTCCAGATATATCCTTGTGACAAAATAAAAGTTCATCAAAATATCAACAGTGTCTAATGATAGGGGGAGCAATATTGCCTTAGGAAGTTCTTATTTCCATTAATGCAAACATCAAGAAAAGTTGTCAAAGGAAGAGAAGTTTATGACATGGGGAGCATGCCTTGAGGGGGAGCATTATTGTCATAGGATGTTTACTTTGCCATTAATGCCAAAGGGGGAGAGAAGTTTTGTTGACAAGGGAATCTTTTTCTGAAGAGGAGTTATGGTGTTGTCATCAATGACAAAGGGGGAGATTGTTGATTAAGTTGTCATTGATGCCAACGATGTTTGGTCATTGATGCCAACTGTTGAGTCTTTGGTGCCCCTTGTGGAGCCCATGGGTGTTAGTGTTTAGTTTGTGGTTGTCTGTGTCAGAGGATCCCTTTTGACCTTGTCAAGCCCAAGCTTGAAGCCCTTGGAGGCCTTGTAACAATGGCAAAAGCCTCGGTTACCCATTGACTTGGTCAAGTGCCCCTAAGTTGTATCATGGTCCCATTTGAGTCCATTGTTGAGTTCATTGCTCCTGGTTGATCTTTGGTTATTAGTCTTTGCGCTGCTTGTTATGCTTGTACTTGTTTTGGTCTCTTGATTGGTTGTTGGATGGATGATGTGGCTCATGTGTGTAAGTCCCTTGATGTGTTGATGCTGGATCCCATTGCTTGCATTGGATGGTCTTGAGGTTGTTGAGTTCTTGTGGGGTCCTTGAGCCCACAAGCTTATATCTTGATCCTCTTGCATGTGGAGACTTGGGTCTTAAAACCCACACTTATGGTGGTAAGTTGAAACCCATTCTTATGGGGTCCTTGGTTTCCTTGGAAGTTTGGGTATTGAACACACACATATGGTGGTTCGATGGCCCTTGGATGCTATATGGTTATTGGCATATTGTAGCCTTGTGATCATACATAAGAAGCCCATAAGGTGTTGCAAACTAGTGGTGAGGTCTTTGTACCCCTCATTTGGGGTGTTGGTACTCTTATGGTGATGAATATATATAGTGGAACCATTGGATACGTTTTTAATGATATGGAGACCTTGAATATGATAATGATATTCTTGAAAAATACTTTGTTCCCACTTGATTGATGGTGTTGGGGTCCTTGATACCCTTGATATGATGAGTATATGGTGGAGCCATCCTCCTTGTTGATGTGAAGTCTGTGGATGTGAAGACCATCGAATCCCTCATGCCTTTGATGATGTCCATTGAATCCTTTGACCTTGGAACTTATGCATAAGGTAACATGGTCTTTGGCACCTTTATGTTTGGAATCTTTGAAGTCCTGAACAAATTGAAGAATTTAACGGTATTAGACCAAGAATTTGCAAATAAACCCATCATAGAGAGATAGTCCTCGTTAAGCCATTTCTGTTGATATGTGGAGCATCTTCTAACTCCTTACCACTGAAGAGAAATGAATTTTTGAAGTTGGTGTACCCCACCTTTTTGGGTCAGCCAACCAAACAAAAAATAATAATTATTTGTAATTTTGAATTGCAAGTCGACCCAGTTTGAGGTACTAACTTTCGTCCACAGCCTATATAAATAGAATATCAAACATTTCAATTGTTCATCAATCAAGTCTCTTTTTGGTAATTCACAACTCTTGGAGAAAAGTGCGAAACTTTGTGGAGGAGAGATTTTGGGCATCTTCACTAAAATTGGCATAACTTTCTCATACAGAATCAAAATTACAAAATTCTTGGCTCGTTAGAAATCTTGTTACGAGGGCTATGTGATGACATGATCTAGAGTTTCTTTTGGCTTGTCTACTATTTCTTCATTTTATGATCTTCAAAAATATATGGTTCATCCTTCTGGGTTTCTCTTGTGATGTCACATGTCTCTCATGGATAGAGTTCATCTTTGATCTTAGTATGTGAGCGTCTATATTGGTATATCTATTTGAAATAATTGAATATGTTATGGAGGGTATGGTGATGGTTATCTTGACATATATCTTGATGTGATCTTGATATAGATCTTGATGATTATCTTGGATATTGTTGGCATAAATTTTGGTGTTTATCTTGACTGTTGTATACTGTAGTATTGGATGAGAAGTTGACATGTAAGTAATAGATCTTGTGAGTGATTTATTTGATCAATCTATGTTTGACAAGTGTTGATCATTGCGTCTTTGATCTAAGTGGAGTTGTACTATTATTGACTGTTAATGACAACCTTTGACAGTATTGTAAGTGACTATTTGCTTGATATTTGTTTAATTTGTTGACTTGATTTAAGTGGAGTGAAAAATACTTTTGTGTAAGAGTTTATAGGATTGATTGAGTTTGACATAGTTAGTTAAGTCTTTTATCTTCTTGTCTTAGGTTAGTTGGTTGAGGTATATCATGTTTAACTGTCAAGTATTCCTTGATTGTGATTGAGGTTGGTTGTGATGTCGTTGAGTTGAGTGTGATTGGACAAAGTTTGGTTGAACATATGTGAAGTCTCTTGGTTGCTCAAATGTGTCTCTTACTTGATGAACTAGGCCAAGTAAGAAGTGTTGGTTGACTATCAAAGCACTTGATTAGATTAACACAAATATATGATTGATTTGGCATATGTACACACGAATATTGGTACAGGTTGGTTCAATTGAGTAGGATTGGCACAGGTTGCCTTATGTGCAGTTGGTCTGACTCAGACTGGCTGAGTTGTATGAGCAGTTAGTTTGATTCAGGTGGACTGAGTTTGGTGTGCAGTTGGTTAGACTCAAATTGTCTGACTCGGTTGATGTGAGCAACATATTGATTGGTACAGCTTGATCGGACAGGTTGATGAGCAGTGTGATACAGTGGACAATGATCAGTTGATGGGTAGTGATAAGATGATGAACAATTATTAGTATTGGCAGTGGTTGTGTAGTGTGGTATAGATTGTGCAGTGTAGTACAAGTGTTGATTAATAGGTTCGCAGGATTAGTACGGTCATGGTTCAGTAGTTTCTATCTTCATATCAAGGTGGAAGGACGGGGCAAGGAAAGGTGGTTGTAGCCTCCTTTCGGCTGTAGCCGAAGAACTAGAGAGTTGGAGCTTCCTTCAGGTTGTATCCTGTAAATCAGGGGGTTGTAGCTTCCTTCCAATTGTAGCTGGAGAATTGAAGTCATTGTAATAAGGGGGTTGTTGCCTCCTTCTAGTTGTTGCTGGATAATTATTATTACGAAGGCTCGTGTGGTTTTTCCCCTAGAACTTGGGTTTCCACGTAAAATCTGGTGTAATGTGTATCATGCTATGCATCTTATGTGATGATGATAATAATGATGATGATGACATAATAATAATGTGATAATCCATAATATTGAAAAAGTTGTTGATTGCTAAAATTGAAAAAATAATAAAAGTTATGCACACTGATTCACCCCCCCTCTCAATGCACCTGGTGTGTCCAACAAAATCTTCTTTTAACTCAATTGCTAAGCAAAAACCCTAACCCTCACTATGGATCAATTGATATGATCCTCCAGTGAGATCAATGGCCAAGATTAGATTAGCCATCACTTAAATTATTTCACTTTTCACTTTATAAAAGTATCTTCATTAAGTCAAAATCAAATTGGATTAATTAATGTATTTTCCTAACTCTAAACTTAGGAAAATCACATTAATACATTTGGCTTCCAGTTTAATGTCTTCTAGCATGCAAGGACACATGCAATGATAGAAGACCTTCCTTGTTTCCATTTTCTAACAAGGCTCCCTTTCCTCTTCCCCTCTAGTACCCTTTGCATAGCCATCTTAGACCATTTTATTATTTTACCAACATAATATTTACATAGCTTTCGAGTTAATGACAAGTGAGCCACATAATCCATATAGAAATATTTACATTGTATATGCTTAGCCATTTACAAGTCGGGCCTTGGCCTCGAACTCTGCACTAGGAATACATACAATCATATTTACATGATTTACATCATTTTGATTTAGTACATTTCAAGTCAAAACTAAGGGTATTGCAATCTCCTCTCCCTGGAATAACACCATCCTCGGTGTTTGCTCAAAATCAGAAGACAAAAAATGGATATGCTTCTCCCATGGCATCCTCCAGCTCTAATGTAGCATCATCAAGACCAAAATGCTTCCACTGCACCTTTACTTGTCTAATGGCTCTATTCTAGAACAATGTTACCTTCTTATAAAGAATGCATAGTGGCTTTGTTTGGAACTCTCCCTTCGGTTCCACTTGGATCACATCTCAATCAATCACATGGTTAGGATCATGTACATATTTCTTAAGCAAAGAAACATGAAAAACATTATGAGCAATAGTGTTAGCAGGCAATGCAATTCTATATGCATTTCATGTCTCTTTTTGAGTGACCACCAGAGGACGACTTATTAGCCTATCCAATTCCAGTAGGCTATAGTTGGTGAGAAGGGAATAAATAAATAATTTAATGTCACCTAAGCCAAAAAGTACATCATAAGGTGACATTAGATTTCTACACTTGGCAGCAGATTGAATATTTCTGCTCCATAAAATCTCCCCAGGTGCGTGAAAGGAAACAACATTTTTTGTCGCCGTTGCCGGGGATAAATCTTTTTATTCTCGGGTTACGAATTTTATTTAGTTTCTTTTCTGTTTTTTCTTTGTTTGATGAATGTTTAGATTAGTTCTTTATTTTTCATCTGGCGACTCCACTAACCTTTTTTCCCGTTTTAAGAAAAGCAAAAACTGATTTTTTGTGAGAAATTTTAATACATATTCTCACATGGAGACTCCATTGAAGGGATACAACCCTTGTTTCTCATATAAATTGTGAGATTGATTGTGTGCAGATGAGCCTATTCAACACAGTAAAATGTTTAAAGCTCATTCTTTGACAATTCCTCTAGTTCAATACAAGTTAGTTTCTAGGGTTATATCAAGTGCATTTTTCTGATGTCTAATATGGTGGATGAAAAGAAAAAGTGTGGTGCTAAATTGGCCAGTAGATTCCATCCCATTGATTTTTTAGACATCTCGAGTTTTCCTAATGATGATTTTGACCCAAGTGATGAGTATGAATATACTAGATACTTTCATGGAGATGGTGATTCAACCATCTTACAGATCACATCTATCATTGATGTTATGGTTAAAGTTGACATTTATCATAAGGACCACATGATGGAAATATTTGCTTGCACTTTGGATGGTGATACATGGTAGTGGTTCTTTGAAGAGCTTCCTAGTAAATGCATTACTTCTCTTTTGCACTTCTTTGAGATTTTTCTTAAGCAGTGGCATGATGATAATGGTGATATTAAAAAAACTATGGCTATGCTTCCCATTGAAGAACCTCATGGAATATCTTTGATTGAAGACATTGTTGAAGATCCTCCCCATGTTTCAGTAACAAAAAATATGGAAGACTTGGAAAATTCTCATGATTACTGCAGTGATGATGATCACATTTACACTCTAGACCTACCTCAAGAAGAAACCACTACAGAACCTTATGAAGAAACCTATGATAAAGTATGTATGGTGTATGATGACATCTACCCGTATGGTGATAAAGGTTTGGAAATCTTTACTCCTTGTGATATTGTTGAAACCAAACCTATGGAGGAGGATTATGAGCATGAAGTGGACAGGTGTAACCTAGGACATGATGCAGTATCTCTTATATCTGATAATGATGGGGATGATAACTATTGGACCTTTATTGAAAGTCCCATCCATGAGACTTTTGGAAATCTTGTTGAGAGTCCTATCTATGATGCGTCTAGAGAAGGGAGTATTAATCTTGAGAACTTGAGAAATCTTGGTATGGAAGAGGAGCATTCAGAATTTTCTTATGATCATTCAGAGCCATATGATATAACACAAGCTCAAAAGAATTTGCGTGAACCTCAAATGGTTTGACACCATCCCTTTATGAGACCATTCATTGCCTTCACTTTTAACCAAAGTTTGTGTGCACATAAAATATTACCTTACCACATAACCCAAGTATTTTAAACTCATGAGATGGAGAGGGGTCCACCCTTATACACATCACAACTTTAACACTCACTAGCTCTGTTACCAACTTTTTGTGCCATAGTTGGGTTATCTGAGGAGCCGTCGGTTGACATACATGTTCAATGTCTGATTCCAGTGTATCAGTTGATCCGTCTTCATGTCTAGCCAATATTGGCTAGTCGGTTTTTCATTTGAATATTTTTGACCATGGCCCCGCGGGGTTTGTAATAAAATGTGCTAGTAGGGTATTTTTGAGTGGTCCGGTCTCCTGAGACGTAGAATCTCAACTAAGGTATTCCAGGGAGTTTTTTGCCCTTGACAATTATGCTTTGCCTATAGATGAGTATAATTGACGAGGTTTTCTCCCGCTTCCTCCAACGCTGGAATGCTCGATTTTGAATTCTGGGCCTTGGGGGGTTATTAGAGCCCAACTGAGTGTTATAAACCTACAAGGCATTGTTAGAGTAGAGCATGGTCTTGTCCTAAGTCAATAGGATCTTTTAAAAACAATTCATTTTTTTTTGAACGGGTTAAAAAATTATTTTTTAATTTTTTAATTATTTCCCTAAGTTTATTTTATTAATTTTTCCATAAAGTAATTGGAAAAATCCCATTTGTAATAAGTTGGTCATCCGGACCTCGAATTTAGTGATTGAAGGCTCTAACCTTAAGCCAAAAATCATTCTTGATCGACCAGCTCGTCAAATCCAACTTTCAGATCATCAATCGGACACATAACACTCTTTTTCTCAAAAAAGTCATTTTTGGGGAAAAAATGGAGTTTTTATTAAAAAATGATTATTTTGGAGAAAATTAAAACTCTCCAAATTAATCCAAATTCAGCAAAATAAAAGGCTAAATGACATCTCATTGGGCATTTATGATGATTGGAGTTATCATAACTCAGCTTCAGTGAGCATTCAGTGAGCAATAAATTTATATTCAGTTAACGGATTTGTCATCTCCAGCTAAACTACCGAATTGGATGAGATGGAGAGCACTCATTGGTTTGATGATTTGATCGAGGCGGAACTAGCTCTTGCACTTATGATCTATTGGAAATTGGCTCCTCCATACCTAGTTGTGGATGCTCCAGACCTAGCTCACGCCTCCACCTACATCCTCACGCCCCTCTCTCCTCACAGGGGTGTCATCACATGTGTGGGCTCCATTTTGGCTCGGTTTGCAGTGTTAGGGTTGGAGTGGGGGCGCCTTGCCTAGGTGGAGGCCTCTCCTCACTCCTAGGTCTTCTTTTTAGGTTTTGGATCTCATGTTATGTGACCAAGCCGGTCAGGTTATGTGATTTGGTTTTAGGGTTTTAGCACTCTCTCATTGTATAAATAGAGGTTCCTTTAGCTCTATTCGGATGGATTTTTGTGTAGAGAAACTCTGTCCAAACTCTGTAATGCTTGTTGCTTTTGCAACCATGGAATAAAATTTTAAGGCTTTGGAGGCATACATGGTTTGTTAATGTGGATGAATACTTGGCGAATGAGGTGATAATGTTTCAAATTTTTTCTTTTCATGCTTAGGTTGGATAATAGTTCATGCTTTAGAAGGCTTCTATAAGCACGTAAGATTGATTATTTGAAGTTTCAATTTAATCTTTTATGATTTTGCTCTCAGGAATTAAAAGTAGCATTGATTATTCAGTTATATGATATGCTCTTTTCATTTTAATTGATAAAACATACATGATCTAATCCATCATGTTTGCAAGTGTTGAGTTGAATTTGTGTAGATTACCTCATCAAATCAAGTAGGAGTTTGAGCTCAGGTGCATCCTATCCTCTTGAAGCTAAGGCAACTTCCGGAATTTTCAAGCTTCAAGGAATCCAAGCGTCATCAAAAGGCCACAGGTTTGAGTGTTTGCTTTCATTATTATTCATCATTTAAATTCTTAAAATCTTCATATTCTTGGGTTAGAGCACGGTTTGGGCTAAAGTGAACATTCATTCACCAAGCCTTTGCCCCAATTGGCTGCCCTATTTGTAATTTGCAGCCTTTTTTGGTCTTTTTATTGCAACCATTTCTTCCCATCTTTCGCTGTCCACTTTTTCTCTTTTTCTTACCTTTTGGATAGCCCTCTTTTGTCCTCTTTCTTCACCTTTTGCAGCCCCTTTTAGTCATCTTTTGTGGCCATCTTTTGGGCTTTACTTTTAGCTTTCTGCATCACTTTTTGCAGCCTTCTTTCTTCAGTTTGCAGCCCTCTTTTTCCCTTTGTTTCCAACCTTCTTTGACCTTCTTTTTGTCCTCTCTTCATCCCTCTTCCACTTCTCTTTCCTTACCTTTTTTCACTCATCTTTTCTTCTTCCTTTTGGGTAAAGTTTGAGTAGCTTTTTGTCATCTAGTATGTAGATCTAGTTTCAATTTATTTTTTATAAACTAACATCATAACGAGTTTGTGTTTAGAGCTCTTAGTTTTAGGCAGGTGAAGGAGAGCCCAAAGGCTACAAACAAACAAGGGAGCAAGCAAGAATAAAAGACTAAAACATCTCCCTCATCTTTCTTCCCTTTCTCACCATCTACTCATTCAAGAAGAAACTGAGCATTATGATCATTGTAAAAAATTAATAAAAGGGCTAAGTGGGAGCAAGTCTCCCATCTTTTTTACTTCCCCTATTTGGGGGAAGTGTGTCTTGTTTCCTTTTCATGTTTCTTAGCATAGTTTTAACTTAAGAGTACTTAGTTTTCATTTGCACTAATTGCTAGTTGTTCTTTAGTATAATCACTAATTGCCAGATTGGATTGTTGCATTTTGGTATCTTTCTATATAATTGTCAATCTTAAAAGGGACCAAAATCTTTTGAATCTCACCATAAGGTGGATCAAGAGTGCTCTCTGTCGAAGAGTTTGTTTAACTATCTTCACTTTTCGTGCATCATATTGTTTAATCAAGTTAATCAATAAGTAAGACTCTTGAACTTGCAGAAACACAAGTCAAGAGCACTCTCTATCAAAGAGCATCATTAGTCTTGCATAATCCTTGCATTAGGCATCTAGATTAGATAAGACTCTTGAACCTCTGTCATAAGATAAGGTCAAGAGCACTCTCTGTCGGAGAGTTTAATTAATTAACTTAATAAAACTTTCAACACACACCCCTCTAATTAACCTACTTCGTTGATAACCTTCACCTAGTATGCTCTGTCGACTTTCGAGTTGGGCTCGTACTCAGAATGGTGAACGAACTTACTAAGACCGCAATAACAATTTAATTAAAATTTTACCCCATAACCAATGCACCGGCATTGTCTCGATAAAATACTCAGGTAGTGGGAAAATTCCAAGTGTGGGCACCGGGCAACCCAATCTGGACACAGTTGGTTAAGTTATTGAACACCTAGCTGTGATTCCAGACAGGTCCGTCATGTCTTCGAACGAAGCCATTGAAGGTATTTCCGGTTAGGATTTCTAGACACCATAAGCAAGATCACTTAAAATCCTTAAAAATATACCAAGAGCACTTGCACAACCTAATATTCAATAGTTTTATTTCAAGACTTGCTGTTAATTCCTTTACGCATTTTCAATTCACATAATTGTTATAGTGGGATCAATTATCTTTGGCCTCTGTAATTTTCAATTCGCATTTTCAAGGCACTAGTCTTTTAATTCACATAATTGTTATAGTGGGATCAATTATCTTTGGCCTCTGTAATTTTTCTCTGTGAATGCATATATATGAAGTCTTGAATTATTTCTTATCTTTTAATCTCTTGCTAGCAACGTGGATTGATTTGTTTTATGTGTCGAATTCATAATAAATAAGCACTTTTAATTACAATAACTCCTAAGCAACACCCATCCGCATCCATAACCATTAAAAACACTTTAACTTTAAAGAGCCTTAGAGAACTCTTTTGTAGGGACTACCCCCCCTTGGCTTCGTTAGGAGTTAGGAGTAGGTGACAGTACCTAGCTCTGTGCTTGCCCCTAGGGTCACACCTCTCCCACTTTCTCAAGTGAGGAGACAACTTTCATTAGATTTCTGCTGCTGGTGTGCAATCGACGGACAACAAGCTCCAACGGAAGTTGCGTCATCCTTTTATGATACCATTCGCTACCTTAATATTAACCAAAGTTTTGAAATGCCATCATGTTGGAGAAACAACTTGGACCCACATGCCAAGTCACTTCACCCTTTAAAATATTGAATGTTGACTTTGGTGCAATTTATCATAATTTAGCATTTTTTTTCATTTCGTCGCATCGATAGAGAAATAATGTCATACAAGACAATCTAGTCACCCAGAGCATATGAAAGTAGCCTCTAGGGTAAAGGAGGTGCCCTGAGCTTGAAAACAAGCCCAAACGCGCCAAAAATGGACTCCAAATCACATTTTTTTTACATTTTAAATTTTTCCATTTAAACTATTAAAAATGGCCTAAAATTGTGGAAATTTTCATTTTTCTCGGAATTAGACGAAACTCTAGGGGGACCTAGTACATGTCCATACGACTCAATACCGATGCCTAACACGCTTATATGCATCGACACATGAACTTTAATAACCTCCTAAGGCCTAACCACCAAGACGAAAATTCCAACTTTGGAGGAGCGGTGAAAAACTCGAAAATTATACATTGCTTATTCAACATTGCATAATTGACAAGGGAAAAAACACCTTGGAATAATCGGAATGATAGCCAATCCCTAGGAAGCCAAGTCTTTTACAAAAAGTTTGTCATGTTAGAGCATTTATTACAAAGTGCCCAAGGGGTACGAACATGCATTTTATTAAAAAAAAGGGGACCACAACTGGTCCTGATGAACCGTGGAACCTTCTAAGCACTGACAATGAACAACTGGCTTGTTCATGACTTCAACGACTCACTGGAAATCCACTAAGTGCAAAATTAGTGGATAATATTAACATCTGGCTCCAACTGTGGGATGTGTGCTCGATCTAGTCTCTTAGGCACTAAGAGCATACGAGAACACCAGAATCTTCGGTTTCTTATAATCTGGAAAAACATCTCAACTTTGACAAGAAAACCTCAGTAGCACAAGTTTTATGAAAAAGAGCCAATGATCCAAAAGTTTCTTTATTTAAATGAATGACATAATTTAACTAAAAAATTATTTATTCCCAAGTACAAAAGGAAAATGCGAAACGAAATGCTTGCTTCAAGGAGCTTATTTTCCTGCTCTAAACATGATATAGTAAAAATGTTATTTGAAATAAAAACTCCAATGTAACCACCTAAACATCTTATTAACATAAAAAAATAAAAAAAATAAAAAATTGCCTTGTCTTTGGTTACCAACCAAAGCAAGGACACATTTTTCAGAAAATGCAAACCTGTGTGAATATTTGAGATGGGAAGGCTCGATGGGAAAATAATGGTATGTAAAACTTCATTGAATTGCTTCGGCAACTGGCAAGTCCTCTTGCAAGATTCTTCCATCCAAGATTGGATAGGACTAATGTACAAATTCGCATGATGAAGCTGATCATCATACTCATTGAAAGGGCTTATTTGTTGATAACTCTGTATGTAAGCCCCAAATTACTTCAAATCATAGAGAACCTCTATATGCAAAGATGATCGCTGAGAAAAATCTTCAACTAATTGCACCCAATCTGACTTTTCACTGAATTGCTTCTCTGGATCTTCATTACTGATACTTGTGTGTGTTTTTGAATGACAAGACTCTGAATGATCATACGAAAATTCTGAATGCTCCTCTTCCATACCAAGATTTCCCAAGTTCTCAAGATTAATACTCCCTTCTCTAGACATGTCATAGATATGACTCTCAACAATATTTCCAATAGTCTCATGGATGGGACTTTTATTAAAGGTCCAATAGTTATCATCCCCATCATTATCAGATATAAGAGATACTGCATCATGTCCTAGGCTATACTTGTCCACTTTATGCTCATAATCCTCCTCCATAGGTTTGGTTTCAACAATATCACAAGGAGTAAAGCTTTCCAAACCTTTATCACCATACAGGTAGATGTCATCATACACCATACATACTTTATCATAGGTTTCTTCATAAGGTTATGTAGTGGTTTCTTCTTGAGGTAGGTCTAGAGTGCAGATGTGATCATCATCTTGCAGTAATCATGAGAATTTTCCAAGGCTTCCGTATTTTCTTCATGCCATCCAGAGCCATATGAATTTGCGTGATCTCCTCTTCATTTCAATCATATGATATAACGCAAGAGGAGATCGCAAATGAGGAGATAACACATAGGTTGGTAAAGATCACACATGAGGAGATGGAGCATGGGTTGGTGGTGAATCGCTTGGGTTGGAGAGGTGGCGCTTTAACACTCCACTTCAACCCAATCAACACTCCACTTCATCTTAGGTGAACTCATGTCCACTCCAGTTGGTTAGTGCACCCCTGGGGCTTTGTAAACTCTATAAAGGCGAGGCATTCTTCCTCGTTCTGGACAAAAGCAAGGGAACTCTACTCATATGATTGTAATTGTTTACCTTTGTTATGAATAAAGTTGAGTCTTTGGAGGACAATCTGCTGGTGCAAGAATTTTCATGGTGAATGCTTGGCTTATCATTCGAGGTGATATCTGTGTAGCTTCATTATTATTTATGCAAGTTTCATTATCTAGCTTAGAAGATTATATTCTAATCCATAGAGTAAGCATTCGAAGGTTCAATTTGCTTACTTATGTGTAGTTATATAAGATCTAAGAGTTTTATTTTGTAGTCGGTTATACTTGTGCACTTTTGTTCTTGTTTAATTTACCATACTAGATCTAATCACTTGCTTAAAGGTTTTTGTAGCTTTGGAGATCATCAAACATGAAGTAGAGATCGGAGCTCAATTGCATCTTATCTTTCTTCACTATATTTTTATGAATCTAACGTTTCTTGTTCTACGGGCTCTCTCCTTTCTCAAATTTGTTCAAGCTTGGGCTTGAGATTCTCCTCCTTCATCCTCGAGACTTTAAACTATTTATTTAAGTTACTTTTTTTGCTTCATCACAAGTAAATCTAAGATTTAAAGCTTATCATTTTATCTCTTCTTATATAGATCTATGAAATTTTCTGAGTTTACTTTATCAAAAGCTTAGATCTAGCCATTTAGCTTTAGTACTTGATGTAGTATATTCTTCCTATCATTTGCAAGTACTAGATCGCAAATTTTATGCACTTTTTAGCTAACATACAAACTTTTTCTTGAGTTTTCTGTTTGCTGGTTTTTATATTTATCTTTCAGGAAAGAAGAGATTTGGAAGCTCTTGCAAAGATTTGAACCATCATAAAAGCTCCTTTCGACCCCCTCTCTTTCTCTCCCATGTCTTATTTACCCATTCTTCTAAAAACAATTGTAAACTATTTGATCCTAATTTCCAAAGGACAAAAAGTATTCCTCCAAAAAGGATAATGTAAATAAAGTAATAAAAGAGCAAGTGGGATAACGACTCCCACACCCCTATTTCCTGATTTGGGGGAAGCCTGTATCGTCCTTTTATGTGATTGGTTTTTTTTTCCTTCTTTCAGTTAAAAGTTTTAGATTAGTTTTGCATTTGTTATCTAGCTGGATTCTATTTCAAAGGTTACTTTATAATCTTTAGTTATATATATATATATATATATATATATATATATATAGTTGTTCATGATTATACGCAGTAGATGATGAAGAAAAAGAGGGAGATGGCATTAGCTGAAATTTAATCTCGACATTTCGAGCCACAGAGTCGGGCTCATCATCAGGAGAAATTGTCTCAAAGTTAATTTAGGTACGGAGAATAGCTTATTAATAAATGTAAGTTTATTTATAATTTTGATTTAAAGCCCACAGTTTTAATTATTAGGACTAATAAATTAATTAAGTTTATTTTAATGTTTAAAACCTAAGTTTTTAATAATTTTTAAATTATTTAGTTCATAAATCCGAATTACTAAAATTTATTAAATCCAAAAACTAAGAGGCTAATAATTTTACTAACCTCCTTATTTATTAGAATTAGTAGCTTTCTTAGTTAAAGAGTATTCTATTAAAACTTTTTTTTTTATCAATTTATAATTATTAAAATTCATAATTGAAATTGCTTTTAGAATTTAACATAAAGAATTTTAAAGTTTTTAATTTTAACCTAAAGATTTTAAAGTTTTTAAATTTTAATAAAAATGTTAAATTTATTTTAAATAATAATTATTTAAAATTTTTATTAATTTTTTTTTAAATTAATTAAGAATATTAAAGTTTTTTAATCTTAACCTAAAGATGTTTAAGTTTTTTTTAAATTAATAAAAATGTTAAAATTATTTATATTAATAATTAATTATTTTTTTTAATTTTTTAAAATTGATTGAGAATATTAAAAATTAAAAATTTTTATTTATTTTTAATTAATTAAGAGAAATAATTAGAGTTTTATGTTTTTATGTGTGATATTGTTTTTAAGATGGCGGATAATAGGGCGCCAACACTCACTCAGTTTAAGTCCATCATCTCTATTTAGGTTTAAAGGAAACTTCTCTATCTCTATGGCCTCTCTGATTTTCCTCCTCTTGTAATGTTCCTCTCTAGTGATAAGTTTTGCTTCTTCTATGCGTATGTGGTGGCGTGAGTGGTGGGCATGTTCGGCTAGAGGTGATTTTTGATGGCGATCGTGCATGATGTCAACACAATGTTCCTTGAGCCTCACTTTCGATCCTCTTGATGTAATGTGAGGCTTAAAGGTCTTTGAGCCTCACTTGGACAATCTACTGGTGCAAGAATTTTCATAGTGAATGCTTGGCTTATAATCAAGGTGATATCTGTGTAGCTTCATTATTGTTTATGCAAGTTTCATTATCTAGCTTAAAGGATTATATTCTAATCCATAGAGTAAGCATTTGAAGGTTCAATTTGCTTACTTATGTGTAGTTATATAAGATCTAAGAGTTGCATTTTGTAGTCGGTTATACTTGTGCACTTTTGTTCTTGTTTAATTTACCATACTAGATCTAATCACTTGCTTAAAGGTTTTTGTAGTAACAAAATGTATTAATCTATACAACCCTTTAAGGACAAATTGTGTGCTTGTGATTTATTCTAAGCAATACATTAGTTTTGCATATAAGGAAACTATAGTCAGGGGTCTCTTTTAGGACAAAGCCTTACTCGAGAGGTCAGACCAAGTTTTATGGGTGGTGAAGCAGAAAAAACATTACATCATGAGGATCGAAAGTCACTCCCAAGTGACTCTGAAAAAGATGAGGAAACATCACATGAGAATGAATAAGAGTCCCTTGAAACTATTGAATATCATTTCGAGACACATTCTACTGTGAACATGGACCAAAGGGCATCTACTGATGGATGCTTGAATTGTGAAGGAGTACTTCCTGATTGGTGCTCACAACTCTATGTTGGAGACATGAAGATCAAATTTGAAAGTGTTGCTGCAAGCCAAAGTTCTCATGAGCATGAAGATGGAGACCTCATGGCATATAATGAAGAACCGAGATCAACTTTCCCATCACCACTTGAGCTTCAAGAAGTTGATCAAATCAAGAAGAAAGAAGAAGAGGTTCACTCCCATGAACCATCCTTCATTTGAAGGGTCTTTCAAGATGAGTAAAGGGAATATCCATGAGGCCCTTAGCATACTCAATGACACTAAAGCAATGGTGTCAAATTCTTGTTGGAAAGTTTCTTGATTAGAGGAGCCATCCTTCCTTGAAGACATGGAGAAGATTCAAAGAGCAATGTGCAATATCGAAAATAATTTCATGTCTTTTCTTTTTTATAGAAACAATTTGGTTGAGCTTAATGAATGGTTACATGAAGCATACTTGAATAATAATGAGGATATGCATAAGCTCAAAACTCAAAATGAGCAACTTCTTAAGAGGTTGCAATATACTTGTTCTTCTTCACATGTTTCAGATTGTCATATGGTAGATTGCTTGGAGGATTCTCATGACATGAGGTATCATGAGAAACATGGGAAATTGTAGGTTCTTGATGAGTTTGAAGGTAGGATTGATGAGATCCAATCACTTGTTGTGGTGGAAGAGAAGCTTGAGCTCCTTCTTGATAATGGTTATGTTATCACATATCTTGTAGTTACCCTGATTGAGTGAACATGTAAAGGATGGAAGAGGGGACAAGCAACTAAAGTCGTGACCTACAGAAACCCTAACCCCCAAAAGTGTTGATTGAATTCTCATTGATGCCAACATGGGACTTGCAGTAGCCCTTTAGGTAGTCATTGATGCCGCCAAGTCCCTCTTGTAGTGTGAAGCCCATACAAAGATGAGTTGTGCTTTGGAACACCTTGTGGAGTCATGCAAGGTCCTTGAACCCACAAGATTGGATCTTTGGAGCCACTCCTCGTAGATGACGTTGAAGACCCCACTAATGATGATGAAGACCTTGGTTATGGTGCTGAATCCCTTGATGGGTTGAAGAAGCATTAATGACCCATTATGTGGTCATTTATGCTTTGGCGGGGTCATGGTACACTGGGAGAAGGCTTGGCAACCCCACAAGAGGTGGCATGATAAATCTTGATCCCTAGAGGTCCTCTTATGTGGTTGAAGAAGTCCATGATGCCTCTTGCTTGATGAAGAAGCCCTTGAAGAATTCCATGACGCCTCTTGCTTAATGAAGAAGCCGTTGGACCCACACTTGGTGAATTAATGGTCCTTATACCCTTAAAGGAGATGATATGGTCATGGGGTCGTGGAACTCTTGTAACTTGTGGTTTGGTCCTTGGCACCCCCATAGATGATGGTATGATCGACCTTGGAATTTGCAGGGTCATATCTTTGCATACGATGACTAGCTGATCATAACTACACATGGAACTTTGGGTCTTGGAATACACAGCTTAGATCTTGATCCTCTTGCATGTGGAGTCTTTGAAGCCCTAATAAATCCAATATGGCAACCCATGTACAACATGAATAAGCCCACAAGATTGATGTTGGTGCCCTTGAAATGCCCTACACACAAGGCAAAATGTTTTGGTCAAAGTGGCCCTAGAACTACTCATGCAAAGGGTAATAGGTGTGACTCTAACTTGGCATCCCTTATGACGTGAAGCCCTTGCATTTTGAAGAACCATAAAACTCTTTTGATGTTGAAATTCTTGGTCCTTAAGCCCACAAGCAATGTCACTTATAACGCGATCTACATCAATTTAATTGATGAGAGAAACTTGTTAGGTCGGCTCCATTAAAGAGGATGTTTTTTATAAAAATAAAAATAAAAATTATATAATAAATTCTTTTATAAAAAATGACAGATCGAGTCTAAAAATATATGGAAAACCCAGTATAAATAGAGCCAACACATTCATTCTCTTCAGTGTGCAATTGGGTGACTCCTCTGAGTTTTTTTTGGGACATAAACAGGTCGAAGGAGCAGCAGACATTGTGTGGGTGAAGTGCTCCGAGATTTCTGTGGTGGAAACCTTCGCTGAGCGCAGCCACTAAGGCAAACTTTCGTTGGTGTAGAAGACTGATTTTTTTACTATGGCATCAGCTAGTTTTTGAAGTTATTTTTCATGCTCAGAATTTCGGTGGGCCTCAACACTAGAAGATTGATTCATTAGGGCATCAAAACAATAGGTGTAAAGTTGGATGAAGACTATCAAACTTGATCTTGATAGCGTAATCATAGCTATAAATATTATTTATGTTAAAGACAAATATTGAAGGCATCTGAGGTTCATATGGTGTAACTCCTTGACAACTCTGGAATTTTTGCTAAGTCATTTTCAGTACTCAAAATCCACAGGAAGTCCATATTTGAAGATCATTGTAAGCATTAAAAGTTAATCCAAGCAGCCAAACATATATATAGACAAGTGAAGAACCAGATACAAACACACCATTAAATTTGATCTTTCAGATAAGCCCTATAGTGAACAATGGTGAAGTGATTCTTTTGCACAGTGATAAAGTGATTCTCATGCATAGTAATGAAGTGACCCATTTGCACAGTGAAGCAGTTATCTCAATCCTAATCCAAGTAAGTACCTATTGCAGACATCTTGAAGTATGTCCATTGATAGATCTCAGTGGTTTGTCTAGCTGAATGTGTAATGATTGGAGCAAATATTGAAATTTGATTTGGACAGTTGTGAAGAAGCCTCAAGCTTTAATAACACATGATGATCTGTTGAGTATGGCCTGGTTGGTGAACATGATACACCTTGATGACAAAAGTTACTAATGTAGACCTATTTATGATTGGACTGAGTTGTATACACTTGACAGTGATATGCTAGAAATGTTCATACATCAATATGATAGAGAAGCATGTTTCCCTAGAATGATGACATCAATATGCTAGAGAAGTTTATACAGTGAACGAGTTTGGTACATAGAGATACATATAGATTGCAATAATTAACAGTTTGGTACACACACACACACACACACGTATATATATATATATATATATATATATATATATATATATTTTATTTTTTTTACAATAATGAAATGTGCAATGGTTATGAACAATGAAGTGAAATAGTGAAGTGAAGTGATATACTATGAAGTATATGAATAGTTTGTGAAATGAAGTATGTGATCATTTTGTGAAACAGTGAAGTGAAATGATATAAGTATATTGTAGTGGTAGTTGATTGAGTTAATTGTAGTGTGGGAATTGACAGAGCAACATTTGATTGAGATGTGTTTAGAACGGTGAAAGTCTGATATCTGACTTGCAAGTTGAGTCTTGCAATCCTGGGGATTGGATTCTTCCACCATTTTTAGTTGGAGCTAAGAAAACCAGGTTGGGTCTTGTTATAAGAATTGATGCTATTTTCATCAGTTGGTGCTGATTGTAATCACGAAGATTGAAGTCTTCCATTACCCTAGATAAATTTACATTACATATACTGTTGTGTCTCTCTTTGATGTGTTTATTATGCTTATGACCCATGATGAATATGATTATGTAATTGATAACATAATGTTTGATATACTTTGATTGATTGATAAAAGTTGAAAAAGGTTTAAACTGTTTGCACACTGACTCACCCCCCCTCTCAGTGTGGCCATTGTGTCCAACAAAAAGATGGATGGTTGTCACGTCGGTTAGGACTTCCTTCGCTTTATGTCACTAGAGAAGCCCAAGTGACAATCGGGGAGACCCAGATTGATCCTGGAAGGAAATATCTAAAGCAAATCACCATATCAGACTCTTAACAGAGAATACGTAAGGTGAGTGCCTGAAACCCTAGAATCAAAGGATAAGCCACAAATTAAGGATGCTTGAGTAGAGGTGGTTAATTATGCTGGTAATGTTACTCAAGTTGTACAATTATGTGGCTTATGGAGATTTGATCAGATCTAGGATTAAGTGTGTTGGTTCAAATGATCAAGCCTAGACCCTAGGGGGATTTAAGCAGATAAGTGGATAACTCCCAGGACAAGGTTGATATTGGCAATTAAGGCTTCCTGGACACTGCCTTGGATGAAAGATTTGACAATTAAAAAAAGATCCAAGTAAAACCAGAACAAAACAAGGGAAACTGACTACTAGGTCAAACATAAGCGTTTTCTCTCTACCTAAGATTAGTGCCTGTAGATGGGAAGATGATTCCAATGCTAACGCCTAGGATGGAGAGGGGTTTTTTTGATATGCCAGATAAAACCCTAATCGCAAAATTCACAGATTCCTAGTACAAATTGGTCTGGTGAATTTTCCTACTTGTACCAATGATTTTTTCAATGTAAACAATGATGAGCAATGCATGAGAAAATTAAACGAAGAGGAAATTACCTGAAAAACATACCTGGATTTTGCAAATGACCTTTGAGATGATGAATAATGCATTTTTCTTGATCAAATGAGTATTTCGAGAAAAAGATTTTGAAGGAGTTCAACTTCAGCCAGTGACCATAGCGCCATAAATCAAATGGCAAGACAAACGAACGAGATCTACAAGATAAAGAAAATACACAAACTGAAAAATCATATAGAAAGAATCACTCCCTTAACCATAACACCTGAGAGTCGGAGCAGAGTGGGTTTCCCCACAAGTGCACCCTCCTCTAGCGCGCCTCCTTCAACCTGCAAATGGATAGGTAAAAGAAAAATACAAGATCTATCCCAAAGCAAAATCAGTACATAAAAGCGACAATGCCAATCATCAAATCATCAACTCATCAACAAAACTCCAGAGTGTAATCCAAGACAAATCTCTTTATTCAATATCCTGGTGTCAGCGCTCATGCTTTACAATGGGGGAGTCTTGTCTTTATATAGCTTTTGAGAGACGTAAACCCTAACTCACTTTTGCATCCAAAGGTTGAGATTATAACATCATAAATGGTGGATATTAACTTTATAAGGATCAACAAATGGATCGCAAGTGACCACATCAAAGGGGGGCACACTTTGCTCAAGGACGCCCTTCTAAAGTGAAAGTCACAATATAACATAAGGTGTGATATGATAATACATCAAAGGGGGTCACTAGGGGCTTAATTCACCCTAGGCCCCATTACAACTGCATAACATATGATATAACAGTGTAATACACCATTAGCCAAGTTGAGGGGGCGCCCCTTGGGGGGCTTCCTCACTAACTAAGACAATAATAAAATAATCCAGACCAACTACTGACTGGAAACTATTGAAGAGCAGTACAGAGAGCCAAAACACATAATCTGCCAAAACTCTAAGCCATTTCCTTGACCCAAGAGGCCAAATCGATTTTTTCAATGAAATTCCTAGTTCATTTTTGCTGGTACATCTTCTAGAAAATGATAAAAATACCATAACTTTGTCCAAGATGAGAATTGGGGCAAACTATTTACATTGGATGATCTAGAGACACATAAGAATGGTATAAGTGACTACCCATACCCCCTAGAACACTGCACTGCTCTAGGAGAACCAAAATCACTGCCAAATGTAATAAAATTTGATCATTTGACCAATAATAAAGTGATGATAATCACTTATCAGGAGATCTGGGGCCAAACTCTCAAAACTGAAACCACAGTATTGGTCCTGGGCATGCCTGGAACAAATATAAGCCATGTTGTTTTTTGAGTCACTGCCTTTGGAACTGTGCTTGACTTGGTCAACTGGGTTGACCAAGTCAAAGTACCCAAATTGAAGGTGAGAAACTGTATCCATATGATCCTGCAAGTATTTAGGGTAAGAAATGCTCCAATGGTGTATACCAAAACCAAGCTTAAATCATGCTATTCATAATCATGGTGACAATAATAATAGTAAGTAAGATAACCCTGTGCTTCTGAAAGATCTCAGAACCTTTTGGAAGTCTGCTTGTTCATGCCATACTTACAAAGTGTACACAATGTGCTAATGCTGGGTGAGGATGGAAAGCAAGTCTAAGTAAAGGGAAATGACTTCTAACTAACTTTGACTAAGTGATCTCTCCGAATGATAACCAATACACTCAACCAAAGTGACATGTACATGACAAATAACAATAGGGGATGGAGGTGTCTCATAGATGGATAAAGTTCTTGGGCTTGTTTCCTCCAGACTCTAGCAAGTTTTCCTTTGCACTAATTTGTAATATAGATCAACCTTCAAAGGTAGGTGCCCTGGAAGCCTTCTAGGCTCCAGTACTGACAAAGACATAGCCTTTGCGGGACAATCTCACCTTGTTGCCCTGTGGACGCAAATGAGCCGAACACTATACAAAGAGTGAGTGCTCATCCTTTGACATTTTATCTTCTTTTTTCACAAGATAATAGCCAGCCTACAAGAGCAAGTGCCCTGGAAAGCCTTCTGGGCTTCAGTAAATGACTAAGGCCTAGACCCATTGGCAACGAGCAGTCCATAGCCCCGATGGGTTTGCCTCTCCTTCTTGCCCTTGTGGAGGGCAGATGAGCCTTACATTATACAAAGAATGAGTGCTCAACCCCTTGGCCACTGACTACCTTTTAAACTTTTATACTTTTGCATCCTTTAGATATATCTTTTATGCGTTCCGATGCTTTGGTGTTTAGCAACACTGTTTGGTGGAGCACTTGTTTTGAGGACTAAAGGAAAACTTCCCAGTGAACTCAGCCATACTGGCCAAGACACATACTTCATAGCCAAAAGACACAAAACAACCTGGAGTCTATCATGTACAGGGGTCAAGATGGGGAAAAGATCTTCAATCTCACAAGTCTCAAACAATCTAAGACATGGGATGAAATTAAAAAATGGATGAACTGGATGTACGGGGATAGGTGACACATGGAACCAACAAAGCACTAAGGTTTACTCTTTGTACAAGCATGGCATGAACAACAGTCTTCACAACAATCCCTTTGATTACTCATAATATCACAAGTTCAAGCATTAGTACATATATATAAGCATAGGTCACCATAATCATCCTAACAAGAAAAGCATAGGCGTTTGACATACATCATAGAGCATAATCAAACTATGGAAGCATATACTTGATCTCACCATATATACATTTCTCCATCTGATAAGACCCCTTTGTAACTGTGTGTACCATATCTGATATGCTACTCTGCTAAAATGAATTAGGCCATGACTGAAAGCATCTCATTGGACTAATGAATCTCAGTCATGGCAAGGAAAATCTGATGAACAAGGCTCTGGAATGGATGAAGCTGTAATGATCCATGCTAATACCCCATGTTAAAAATAACCAGGAATAGAATAAGAGATAAGTTTCTATGCTGCATCATGGTAGCCCAACTGCAAAATCTATATGTAATAACAGGTTACACACTTTTGGAAGCAGTGCATGATTCCACTACCTTGGAACCAACATATAAGGATAGTGTCACACTTTTGAGGGAGATGCATAATCCTACCCCTATGGAGCCTTCACATGATGAAAATTTTGCACTTTATAATCCTTTCGGTGAGTAGGTTCTTTCTCCTACATCCTACACTTCCATATTTTGCAGCATTCATCCCAATGAAGTATGGGTGAAAGGTTTTTTTTATGGTGCCACATGAAGAGTATGAACTTCCTATCTCTCCTTTTGATGATGACATAACTAGAGTGCCATCTTCTTGAGATTTGCAACAACATCCTTTGTTACATTATGATGATATACATATTCATGGGTGTATTGATGAGATTTCTTTGAGCCACTTGAAGTCTTCATGTTTTCTTTGCTCCTTATTTGGTTCAAATTTTGGCGGAGGTTCTTCATTCACTTCTTGGATGACAGAACACATGGCTGATTATTATTTTGATGCATCTTACATTCTTTTGGAGCAACATTATAGGACATATGATCCTTACTTATATCATGGGAGCAAATTTGATATTATACTTGATGCTTGTGTGTATGGGCCACATTATGATCTACCTACTTGGATGCACAAGTACTTTCATTATCCTTTGATGATGTACCTTCTTGATGTACAATTGTATGATGTAGTTGTGTACTTTAATTATCTATCTTTTGTACTCATGATGTTTGGAAGGGTGCAATACAAGCAACGAGATCCGGGTATTGCTTGGTTTCAATTTTGGGGGCAACAAGCAGTAGGGGATATTGAGTCACCATTTGAGAAGGTGATTGTAATCAAAGTAGAGCAACAACAAGCATGGTGCTTCCTCTTTGAAACTTTCTTGGAATCTTGGAAATTCAAGTTTGGCAACTTAGTACGAACGACAAAGAATTATATAGAAGCAAACAGGGCTGAAAGTTCAAAAATGGTGTCCAAAAGATGAAGGTAAATATTATTTGTGCAAATTTTATTTTGATGGACTTAATTAATCATTTTGGTGTTGGTGGTGATGTCACATGATATATCAATATTAAAAGATCCACATATCTTTACTTTTGGAGACACACAATTGTAGTACATGAGTGCCACTACTCAAATTGCAGCTAAGGTTTGAAGCAAGGTTTTGGAAGGAAAAAAGGTTATTCAAAATCCATATATGAAATTGCTCGAGGACAAGCAATCTTGGGTGGGGAGGACTGTCATGTCCCCAATTAAATAATTTCCAAATAATATTACTTGCAAATAATGTTCCACCAACCTACTAGTTCCCTAGGTTGAGATGGAGACATAAATTTTGTAATAAGGGGCCATGGGACCCAAAAGGACTTCNTTTGGATGACTAGATTCCCCACACACTTGGCATGATCTTCATCCAAATTCGAACACATGGGTAATGTAACATTATTGGAGGGTGATGTGGTGTCAAATAGCATAGAAGCCAAGGATTTCGAATTGGTAAAGGAGAGTAACTCCCATGGAAGAAGAAGAGACTAGAAGACAATGTGTGCCACTTGGAAGGAGATTCCATGCACTCTATGACAACAACTGATGAAAGATTTCATGACAAGTACGACAAATTCAGACCTGATTGAAGACATGGAAAATTGACATGACATGGCTTAAAATAGCCCCCAAGAGGTTGAGTTTGGGACTTAGAGGCAGCCATTCGAATTGGGGAAAGAATTGGAGCATGCGGAGGAAGACAAGTGTCATGAGAGTTACTAAACCACTAAGATGAGTTGGAGGAAGCCCATGGAGGGAAATTCGACCTTATGAGGCCTCATGAAGTTAATAAAATGATGTCATGAGGAAGGAGAATAGTTTTTGATCATTTGTTAATTGACCTTTGAAATTTTGGAGAGCTTTTGCTTGTCTGTTGCATAGTGAGTGTTCACTCTTGCTGCTTGCGAACCAGTTTCGAGGGAGTTGGATACATTTCCAAGTTGGTTGATGGAGAGGCCATTCAAACCTCTAATTGGAGCTTAATGAAGGAGTTTTAATTGCATGTTACAGGTCCATACACTTCAAATTCTCATCTATCTCCCTATTCTTTCATTCCTTCTTCTCCATTCCCCCACACTCTCATGTTGAGGGGGCACTTGTTGGAGTGGTGCTTGTGCTTTGCTGAGTATATTTGATGCCAAAGATTTGATATATGATGCATGGCTCTGTAATCTCATGTCCATATGCTCTGTAAGTCGAAATATCATAAATACATGTATGAAAAACTTGCATTCCCCATGGTCTTGAACAACTAGTTTTCATGGATTTGGCTTCAAGCTTGAAGTAGTTTTATATTAGATTTGTATGAGGCATATTCTCTAAGTTTGACGATGTTGTGACAACCATATATGATGTATTACTTTGTAATTTCATGTACCTATGCTCTATGGCTCGAAATCCGAGAAATCCATGTGTGAAACTCTTGCAATTCCATGTTTTTAAATCACTAGCTTTCATGTATTTGACTCCCATATGGAATGAGTTGTATACCAGACTTGTATGAAGGGATTTCACTTATGTGTAATACTTTTGGGGCGGCGATTTGGATGTTGTATATGGTCTCTATATGTCACATCTCGATTTGGACCTTTAACTCTACCTTTCATATGTTAAAATCGAGTTGGTTATGCAATTTCCCCATAATCAATTTCCCTGAAAGTGGTCATGCGAATGTTGCACTTTATAATCAGTTTACAAAGATAATACCATGATTAATTACAACCCCTGGTGTCTGATATTCATCCCCATACTCTGTTCTCAAAGTTGGGAGGTCTGTACTGCACTTGGAAAGCCAAAAGTGTCATCTACCCTTGGGGGTTTTAACATTGATTTCCTAGTGTTTTTGTCCTTCTCTCCCTATGGAAAAAAGAAAGTTTCAGAAGCAATTGGAAAGTGTATGGTCATTCATATTATTCATTAGGATGTACTAATATGCATCAAACTCTTCCATACAGAATTTGATGTCATTTGGGTGCATTTGGGTCAACCTAGGTTTCACTAGTCTAAAGCTAGAAATTAACCAAAGTTGTGCAAACTTGAGTAACATGTCAAAATGAATTTTTGATTCGACTATTGAGTTTTTGAGGTCTTTTAGTATGTTTTAAATCCCATAGGATACCTCCATAATAATTTTGGAAAGGTTCGATGGTGTTTGGAACCAAACCAAGGACTAGTTAACCACATTTTCTTAGTAAATTTGCATTGTTTCTCCTTAACCCAAAACAAGGTTGCATAGGTATAAAGTCAGATACAAAGTGTCCATAAACCACAGTGGAATGTTTTAAGACTCACCATTCCATTGCCATTCAAATTCAAGACCATTTGGTGAAAGTTGGAGACCTTTAGTGTCATGGCTAGTTAAGCTAGAATTTGCTCAAATTGTAATTTTCTCCAAAATTCCAAAAAGGGATAGTACAGTGGCATCAAAGCATGGTCTTGGCACCTATTGAAGTTATGGATGATAGGAATGAATTTAAGAAACTCATGAACTCATATTTTGATGATACGACCAAGCAAGTTATGCAAGGGTTCGAATTGGTGGCTAGCCAGCTTAGGGAAGTTGACAACAAGGGGTAGTATTAGTTCCCATCATGGAGAGACACATAAGACCATTCCTTTTGAAGACTTTGATGATTGGTTATATGGATTTAGGCACAAGAATGAAAATGTGAACTCATTAAGGAACAATCAACAATCCACAAGTATGAAGGACACTGATATCCACTAATTTTGCACTTAGTGGATTTTCGGTGAGCCGCCAGAATATAGAACAAGTACACTTGTTCATGATCAGAGTTCAGAAGTCCACCAGCCTTTTTCTGGGAGTATGTTCGAATTTCTTTTGTAACACATGTTCATACCCCCTTGGGGAAATTGTAAAAAATGTCATAGCATTTAATTTTTTATAAAAGGCTCGGCTTACCGCACTTGAGCATCAAGCCGACTAGCCCATAGTGTTTCTTCCCTTGGTTATTATTGGTTGTTGAACAAACGACTAATGATTTCTAAGTTTTTCACTCACCCCTCCAAAGCTGGGGTAGTCGTTTTGGTGTTTCGACCTTACAAGGTTATTAGAGCCTTTGTGTCAGTGTTTTTCAGCATGCTAGGCATTCGAATTGAGTTGTATGAACATGTACTAGGTCCTCCTAGAGTTTCATTTGATTCAAAGAAATATTGGTTTTTTCCGTTTTTTAAGCCATTTTTAATGGTTTAAATGGAAAAACTCAAAGTGTAAAAAAAGTGTGATCTGGAGTCTGTTTTTGGCGTGGTTGGGCTCATTTTCAAGCCCGGAGCAACATCTTTACCCTAGAGACCACTTTCTCTATGTTTTGGCCAGCTGAAACATCCCGAAGCACATCATTTGGATAACAAAGCATCAGGATGGCATTTAAAAGCTAATTTTGGAGAAAATGCACAAAAGTCAAAGTTTTGAAAAGTAAAAAATGAATTAAAAAATGGTGAAAAGGTGACATGGCATGGTCCCCCATGGATTTACTACCCTTTTTAAATTTATAATTTAAACTTTGGGCTACAAATTTTTGAAGTCCTAATTATTATTAAAGGAGGGTGACGTGAAGGTGAAAGGACTCACGCTTATGTGGAGGGATGGTGAGTGGGTGAGGGTGGAACGCTCCCCACTTAAGAATTATTATATTAATTTAAAACCATGGTGTATCTTTTCCTTCAAAATATGACTTGCGATTGGTTTCAAAATAAGAGGGTGACGTCAATATGAGGGAGGTCGCAACCTTAGTTTGTGAATGGGCAAGCATGTGGTATAGTTTCTTGATGCACCTCAGAACAAGCTGATGGACACCCACTTTGATATAGTTTCTTGATGCACCATTGTACGCTCTTAGATCCAAGTTTATTGGACTAAGAAGCACTCCATCATCATCATAAAAATTGTAAAAATTTAAACGAGAGCAGTGGGGTAACCAACACCCACATCCCATCCCACCGGGGGGATTTGCGTCTTGTGTCATTTTTCGTGAGATTGTTTTTTCTAACCCCACCACTTCACACACTCACTTTTAGTGCAGGGTGTACACTTATTTCACATTTCACTGTATAATTCGTTGTTTTATTTTTGCAAAAGTAATTTAGAGATAAAACAATTCTTCGTCGCCACGAATTATGCTCTCACCTCCACCCAAAGGCTTTGTCGATTAGTGGAGGTTGATCAGAAAAGTGACACATAAGTTTGGCCAACATATATCTTGCATCAGTAGTATTTTATTTCTCTCGTTTTCTAACTTGTTTAATAAAATGAACCCAGAGTCTCTTGAACTTTGCTCAAAAGCAAGTCAAGAATGCTCTTTGTCGGAAAGTCTTTATTTCTTGTTTTAGCTTAATTGTACTGTTTTAATTTTCATATAAATATCTTCACTCTCGCCATAAGGAGAATCAAGAGTGCTCTCTGTCGGAGGGTTGTTACAATCTTCACATCTAATTAAAATCAAAATAAATATTTGTGCTACGTTGTGTATGCTCTACCCAGTTGGGATACCCAAAAGCAGCCGTAGACTTGTCCAATTCTCACATTTTAATCCAAGTCACCCTAATAAAAGTAACCACCCAACAAAGATAAGTGAAAATCCGACACTTCGGTTAGATTTTGTGTGGGAAAATTCTGCTTGGGGAAGCTGGAACCACTGTACTTAGATCTTGGGGGCACCGTTAGGCTACATCCCTGGTTGGTGTAGTGTTGAACACGCCCTTGGGACTTTGGAAGCCAACATGTCCTCGTACGGAGCCACCAAAGCCTAAATTCCGAACATATCTCTAGTACCACAAAGTATATCTTGGAGATCCCCTTCCCTGTAATAATCAACTCACCTTTAAAAACTTACATTAAAACTTACCAAGAAGCACTCACAAAACAATCTCTTGCACCCTCCCTATTTGGCACTGGTCTTCAGTTTAACTTGCTTATTATCTGTCTAAAGCATTGCACCGTTTAATTTATCTATTGATTCATATCATGAATGCTTTGTTTTAGCTGTGTAATTGTCAAGAGATTATTCATTTCCATTTTACTCGCACGTGTTCACTTGGTTCTGTTTTTTTGTAAGTGTTTATCAAAAACTCCTAAACAACACCCATCTGCATTATACACTTAAAAGAAACACATCTTTAAAAAACTTGAGCCTTAGAAACTCTTTAGGAACTACCCCCCTTGGTTTCGTTAGGAATTTGCCTAAATGGAGGAGTCGGGATTAGGTGACAGCACCTGACTCTTTGCTTGCCCCCAAGGGCCGCACCTCTCCCTTCTACCGAGAGACAGTCGTTCGAAAGATTTATGGCTGACGGTGTGCACATTGGCGGGCAACATTTTTGGCGTCGTTGTCGGGGACAAATCTTTTGTTCTTGGACGACTTTTTACCTTAGTTTTTTCCTTGTCTTTTGATAGATTTAGTTTAAACAATTATAATTTTAGACTTGAATCCATCTGGCGACTCCACTGTCAATAAACACACCAAGGTATTCAACAAGAAGAAACTTTGTAGGCCTGCTTAATTTCATCCCTGAACTTGAACAAGTTTATAGGAGGAGACTAAATAGGTTAGCTTCTCGTAGAATCCTTGAGAATCTTGGATCTGAGTCTATATCAGACATCCATAGCCTTTTTGTTGAGAATAATGATTGTTTTTCTGATATAATGGGTGAATATTTCAGTCCCCTTGACATCTCTCATATAACAGGTCAACCTCACAATCTACCAGACAAAGTTGTAGAAAAACTGTCCATTTTCACTGGCACCGATGTATCAACGCCTTTATCAATGATCCTGCAGATAGACACGGAGATGTGTATATGAAACATTTTGCTCTTTCCTTGGACAAAGATGTTGGTGACTGTTTCAACAACTTGCCAGATAACTCCTTTGCAACTCTTGCAACTTTTAAAACTGCTTTCACCAACAAGTTTGGTGAAAAGAAAGAGCCTCGACATCAATTAGCTGCTTTGACCAACATCAAAAGAAACGAGAATGAAACAATGGATGAATTCAACAAGAAATTCACAGATCTGACGAACGCCATCCACACTGACTACAAGCCTACTGCTCAGTCCATCTTACTCTACTATATTGAAGCTCTTAGTGGAGAGATGCAGTATCAACTCAGAGATAAAGACCCTACTACTCTTTTGATGGCCTAGGAAATGGCCAGTAAAAATGACAGGAATATACAGTCTTCTGGTAAAACAAACATTCCTGGGTACACAAGGGCCCTTATCCCTCCTAAGCAACAGGAGATTAGAGCTAAGGATGCCACGAACCACATGCAGGAGACTTATGACAAGAAAATGAAGGAGATGAATGATAGGATGGAGACCTTACAAGCCGATTATGCAAATAAACTAAGAGATATGCAAAATCGGGTAATAAATATGGAAAGAACTCAAACTAGTCAAAAAAAATTCCCTCCTAAGAAAAATTGAGTTTAGAAGAACGTCGCGCAAGATAAAAGCCCCCCTAATCGATTAGATCCCATCAACATGGTTGAGGAAGTCATCCCCTATTGCAGAGCCTGTGAGGCTCTTCATGAAGAGTCTGCCTGCTACATGGCCCATCAAATATTAGAGCATGGTCTTCCAGAGATGAGTAATAGTGAACAGTATTCAAGCGAGCCTGAGTATGCCAACACGGTAGGACAACTCTATCCCGTCACCATAGAAACCTGGATTCAAGCAAGAGAGTACAATCAAGAGCATGATACAAGTGATGAAGAGTCCCTTACACCTGACATGGATGATGACTATGAGACTTTAATTGAAAATCCAATCTTAGAAGTTTTGTGTGATGAGAATCCTCTATGCTCTCCACCTGATGACAAATATTTGGAAAGTTGGGTCCCCTATGATATCTTTGAAACCCAACATTTTGAAGAAGATTGTTTTGAGCAGAATGAGGAGTGTAGCCAGGGACTTGATACCAGTGATGAGACATCTCTCATATCTGACATAGATGGCGATGATGACTATTGGACTTTTATTGAAAATCCAACCTCTGATACTTTTGAAAATATTTTGGAGAATCTCATCTATGATGTGTCCAACGAGGGGAGTGTTTATTCTGAGGCTTATGAAAGTTGTAAAGAAGAACAGTCAGAGTTTTCATATGATCAGTCATAGTTGTATTTAAGTATCTGTAATGAGGACCGGGAGAAGCAATGCAGTGACAAATCAGATGGGGTGCAACTAGTTGAAGTTTTTTCTCAGCCATCATCTTCACATATATAGGTTCCTTATGATTTGGAGCAATTGAGGGTTTATACAATGAGTTATCATTTGGTAAGCCTTGATGATCAATATGATGGTGTAGTCGACCTGCTTCGTCGTGCCGATTTGTATATCAGTCTTATTCAATCATGGATAGAAGTAACTTGCACGAGCACCTACCAGTTTGGAAGAAGCTTGACGACATTATTCATGCCTATGATTTCCCATCCATCCCGCCCATTCTGGATCATCACGCAGGATTGCATTTTCCGAATAAAATATTCTTGTTTTGGTTGATAACCAAAGACAAGGAAAAACCTTTTTACATTAATAAAATGCTTAGATGGCTAGATCGGATTTTTTATTACAGCTAACCTTTTTATATCATGCTTAGAGTAGGAAAATAGGCTCCTTAAAGTGAGCATTAACTTTTAGCATTTTCTTTCTGTACTTAGGAATAAATAAATTTTCAGTTAAGTTTTGTCATTCCTTTGAATAAAGCAACTTTTGGATCATTGGCTCTTTTTCATAAAACTTGTGCTACTGAGGTTTTCTTGTCAAGTTGAGATGTTTTTATAGGATATAGAAACTGGAGATTCTGGGGCTCTCGTATGCTCTCCTTGCCTAAGAGATTAGATCGAACACACGTCCCGCAATTGGAGCCATATGTTATCCACTAATTTTGCACTTAGTGGATTTTCGGTGAGCCGCCAGAATATAGAACAAGTACACTTGTTCATGATCAGAGTTCAGAAGTCCACCAGCATTTTTCTGGAGTATGTTCGAATTTTTTTTGTAACACATGTTCATACCCCCTTGGGGAAATTATAAAAAATGTCATAGCATTTAATTTTTTATAAAAGGCTCGGCTTCCCGGACTTGAGCATCAAGCTGACTAGCCCATAGTGTTTCTTCCCTTGGTTATTATTGGTTGTTGAACAAACGACTAATAATTTCTGAGTTTTTCACTCACACCTCCAAAGCTGGGGTAGCGGTCTTGGTGTTTCGGCCTAAGGAGGTTATTAGAGCCTTCGTGTCAGTGTTTTTCAGCATGCTAGGCATTCAAATTGAGTCGTATGAACATGTACTAGGTACTCCTAGAGTTTCGTTTGATTCCAAGAAAAAATAGTTTATTTTTTTTAACCATTTTTTAATGGTTTAAATGGAAAAATTCAAAGTGTAAAAAAAGTGTGATCCAGAGTCCATTTTTGGCGTGGTTGGGCTCATTTTCAAGCCCAGAGCAACATCTTTACCCTTGGGGCCACTTTCCCTATGTTTTGGCCAGCTGAAACATCCTGGAGGGCATAATTTGGCTAACAGAGCATCAAAATGGCATTTAAATGCTAATTTTGGAGAAAATGCACAAAAGTCAAAGTTTTGAAAAATAAAAAATTAATTAAAAAATGATGAAAATGTGACATGGCATGGTCCCCATGGATTTACTACCCTTTTTAAATTTATAATTTAAACTTTGGGTTACAAATTTTTGAAGTCCTAATTTTTATTAAAAGAGGGTGACCTGAAGGTGAAAGGACTCACGCTTATGTGGAGGGATGGTGAGTGGGTGAGGGTGGACCCCTCCCAAATTAAGAATTATTATATTTATTGAAAACCATGGTGTATCTTTTCCTTCAAAATATGACTTGCGATTGGTTTCAAAATAAGAGGGTGACGTCAATATGAGGGAGGTGACAACCTTACTTTGTGAATGAGCAAGCATGTGGTGTTGCGAGTAGCATGGGGAGTGGACCCCTCTTTATGAATGAGTTAGCTTGAACTTTGGATAAAATTACAGAGTGTATATACCATAAAATGGAGCTCATGTCATGTTTGGCCGTACGACTTCACATCGACGTCAGGTGGATTTAACACATGGGAATTGGAGTTGTGTTGGACTTGGTAGGTGAGTGAGGTTGCCCTCCTCATCTGAGGTGGCACCTCCTCCATACCAACACTTCAGTTAGATTAATAATCACCACACCGATTCTTTTGATTGGTTTAGTTAGCTCAGTTACACTTTGGGTTTATCTTCAGCTGGTTGGCACCCCCCCTGGGGCTAGGTTTTTGAATAAATATGAGGCCTTCCTCATTCCAAAAGGAAGGAACCTCTGCTCATGTACTCTGTTGTTACTATTTGAATAAAGTTAAAGGATTTGGAGGCTTATGAATGTGATTCTGTGGGTGCATACTTTTGGTGGATGAGGTGATATGGTTGCATTTATGTCATGCTTTGTTCTTTCATAATTAATCTGGCTTAGAAGGTTATCTTAGAGCACGTAGAGTAAATATTTGCAGTTGTCAATTTATTTACTTACTCTTTACTCTTAGCAATTTAAGAAGACATGTTTTATTAAGTTATAGTTCATGCTTTTTTGTGTTTCTAACCGTGAATAGTACTGGATCTAATATGTTTATTGCAAGTGTGATAACTTTGTTTGCAAATCACAATTCCGAGTAAAAGGTTGAGCTCAGTTGCATTTCATTTTCTTGGATCTAGAGCAAAACACTTGTGGTCTCACATTCAGATTTCCAAGTTTTCCAAGAGATTCAAGCTGGAGTAGTTGTTACCGCTTCTTTCGATAAAAACTCAAAATCTCTCTCTCCCGACTACCTTTTCTATTATTCTTAAGAAATAGATTTGTCCTTGCATGCTTATTTTTGGAATCTATATTTCTTTAAGTATTCAGATTCGATTTGTCTTCAAAGAACTACATCATTTAATTAGATCTAAGCTTGGAAAAATCGTGCTTTTACTTCAAAATTTTGAAAATCTTTATAAGTATAAAATTTTCATTGTTTTCTAACATTTCTTGTTTGCTGGTTTTTAGCAAGGCTGCATGTAAAAGTGGAGTTTTGGAGCGACCAAGACCATCAGGGAGGCCTCAAAACAAGCCGATGGACACCCACTTTGATATAGTTGTTGATGTATATGTAACTTCGCAAGATATTCTGATGTATATTTATCATTGTATGTTGTTGTACCCCCATTGGGGTTGTGTGTTACCCCTTTACGTGATGTCTAAATTGAGTCTAGATCTTGAGGTACAACTTATGTTGTAAGTCGGGTCAATAGTCCCTAGTGTAACATCATGTAATATGTAATTGTGGTCTCTCTAGGTGAAGTGGGCCCCATGTGAGATGACATGTAGGCTCGAGTCTTATATTTGGTCAGTGACTTGAAAGGGTATAAATAGGGAGGCGCTCTCCCTCATTTATACACACCTTACACACTCTCTAAGGCACATGAGAGAGAGAGACAGCCAAAGGAGGAGAAAAAGATAGCTGCTGAAGATTTCTTATTATTGCTTTTGATCATCTTACTATTCTGAAGAAGTTTGCGGGGTTTTCTCCTTTATGGTTTCCCCGATGAAAATCTTTGTGTCTTGTTTCTCTTTTATATCTTATACATTTTGTTGTACTTGTTATTCTTTCAGATAAAGATCCTAAATAATCTAATCAGATCTTAAGAAAATCTAACATGGTATCAGAGCCTCTCTTAAAGAAGACACTGTGCAGCTGCGGAAACTAGGGCTTCCTAGTTGAAGGTGTTCTCTCTACACATCATCAAGCAAGGAGGGCTAGACTAACTTGCCTCACTAGGGTGCATCTATTGGTGGTATCAGTTTCTAAATCAAAGAAGTTTCACTGTACAGCAAAAAAATAGCTGCAATGGCAGCTAATGGAAATTAGGGTTTCATGCCTGAAAACCCTAGAAGACTGAATTTAGTAATCCTAGCACTTTCATAATAACGCAAGATTGGAGAAGGCTCATAAACCGAAACTTGTACAGGCTGAAGAGAAATTCGTTTTGTACACTGTAAAAGTTTTGGCCTAAGATTTGTTATACTTCAATAGATATGTTATACTTCAATAGATATGCTTCCTCCAAATCAAGGTTCCAACCTCCTCCAGAATACAGTCATAAACAGGTTACCTAGGAAGATTTGCTATATCTCGGGCTAAGAAGGTCCAAAAGAAATTTCGCAAGAATTTGCAGGTAGGGCACGGACTGTAGTCTCCGTGGTACGCTTTTCAGACCTAGAATGTGAAACAATGAAACGTGGCAGTCCGTACAAGTTCGCTATGCTGAACAATCCCCAAAATAGTCACCTTGGGAAACTCAACATAAGTCCCACTTGGAGAATCCAATTCTGCTCTAACCTATGGGGTTGGAAAGAGGACATATCAGGCTATCTCGGTGAGAAGTTTCAGAATGTAAGGAGTTGAACCTTTGGAGATACAATAGAATCAATATCAGTCATTTCTGTAGAAGAAATTGGAAAACTAGGGCTTTCTGTTCCGGGAGCTTCCCTCCACTGTTTTCAGAAAAGGAGTACATTGGACATCTCACCTTGAAGAGGTCCATCTTTCTATCCAATCATAAGTTTGAAATTCCATGTTTTGAAAAATAGTGTTTCTCTGACAATACTTAGATGAGCCAGCGCCAGAACTAGGACTGACACCTCAAATCGATCATTCCAAAGAACAAGTAACGACAGTTCATAAGAGGAACCTGAAGCTTCCCGGGTCTAAGACACCATGACGAAATAAATAGCTTCAAAAGAATATAAAGAGACCGGTAGATCCACCTCAAGAGATGAAGACCACCTTGGGCACGAGAAATAATACAAGATAAAGAATAGTATGACGAGACTTCCAAAGAAAGCAAGAGGCCTCAGACACACTCGTAGTTATGTGACATTATTTTGCGACATCATTGATGCAGAACCTTCTAGCTATGAATAAGTAGCCAAGAAGAAAGGGAAGGAGACTATGATCAAAGAGTACCAGTTTAAGAAGAATGATGTCTAGGATGAAGTGTCGAGACCTAAAGAGAAGTCTGTAGTGTCTTCCATATGGATCTACAAGACCCAACATGCGATAGATGGCAGCATCATGGGATACAAGGCAAGATTCGTAGCATGAGGCTTCTCACAGAAAGAAGGCACAGACTACGAAGAGACATTTGCACCAGTGACGTGGTACACTTCCATTATATCCATACGTACATGTATGAGATGGGAGATACATCAGCTGACATCAAGATAACATTCTTGAATGATGTAGTCAAGGAGGAAATATACGTAGAGCAACCACTGGGAGTTGAGACACGTGACATATAGAATCATGTGTGCAAATTAAAGAGGGCCTTATACAAGCTCAGAAGGCACCCATGTGATAGAACATGCAGTTACATAAGGAGCTTGAAGATCACCTAGAGTGATGAAGATCTTAACCTTTGCTACAAGATTGAAGATGAAAGCCTATAGAGGATGACAAGCTCACAGATGGGTGTGAGAAGAAATTTTCAACACAATTCAAGATAGAGGATCTTGGTATCCAGTGACCCTAGATGGATACATAGAATATTAGTAGCAGAGGAAGCTACTTGTCACTCCATTACAAAATGTTTCAATACATAGAGTACGAAAGGCATAGGGAGACTGATGCTCCGCTTCAGAGAGAGTGACTGCAGAAGATTCTCAAGTTTGACGTGGTACGACAGGATTGACAACTTCCTGACTAGTTTGGGCTTTACCAAGAGTAAAGCGGATTCCAACCTTTACTACAAGGTTGAGGAAGGGAACCCAATGATATTTCTAATGTATGTAGATGACCTATTTGTGACAGGTGAGGATGGGTTGATTGCTGACACGAAGAGGAATCTTGCTACCAAGTTCGAGATGAAGGACTTGGGTATGATGCACTACTTTCTAGGCATGGAGGTGTGGCAGAGTGTGGATGGAATCTCCCTTGGACAAGGGAAGTATCCAGTGGAGATCCTGAAGAGGTTTGGGATAATGGACTACAAGGCCATGGCCACACCTATGGCATCGAACCTGAAGCTATTGAGTGATGCTTCATCAGATTCAGTTGATGCCACGATGTATCGTCAGATGATTGGATCCTTGATGTACTTGACAAATACGAGACCAAATATTTGCTTTATTGTGAACACATTGAGCCAGTTCGTGACGGATCCGAGACATTTTCACCTGATTGTTGCAAAGCATATTCTGAGGTACCTGAAGGGTACAGTTGATTATGGGTTCAAGTATGATGCGAATCAGAAGATTAACCTAGTAGGTTATGTTGATTCGGATTGGGCAAGAAGTGCCATTGATAGGAAGAGCACTTCGAGGATCTGCTTCAGTATGGGATCATGAGTGATCTCTTGGTTTAGCAGGAAGCAGTCCTCCGTGGCACTGAGTACAGCCGAGGCAAAATATGTTGCCACTTGCTTGGCTATTTGTGAGATAGTATGCTTTTGTTGAAAGCTACTATTTGATTTGATTGATCTGACTTTTATTTTTGTATGATGTAGAGAGGAGTAGTGAAGCTCCAGTATGTGATCCAGATCAAGATCTCTTGAAAGAGGGAGTGATGAGTTTTAGAATAGTCGGTGATACAGGTTGTCTGAGCATAAAATCCCGGTGAAGCTCGTAGGTTGCTTAGACGTAATCAATCATGTAGGTTGTCCTCGGATGTAATCAGTGTTGGCAAAGTTTGCAGGTTATCCTTGGACATAATTAGTCTTGATGTGATTCTATGCTAGAAATGCTCAGAATGAAGTTTGAATACTTCAGAGAGAAGCTTGGTGTACTTCATATCGAGGTTCCTTCAAAGGGGAAGTGATGAGATCAGAAGATGCAGATACACATGAGAGCCTTTCTGACATTGTGGCAGGTTGGGCCTCCCATGGTGGTAGGATGGGCCTCCCATGGTCGTTGATGTAAGTGTTGAGAGCCTTTCCGACATGGTGGCAGGTTGGGCCTCCCATGGTCATTGATATAAGTGCTGAGAGCCTTTCCAACATGGTGGCAAGCCGAGCCTCCCATGGTCGTTGATGTAAGTGTTGTGTTATGTGTATCTGGGTTGTGCTCTGTGTGACGACGAGACGATCTGAAGATGATGAGGTAACAATAAGGTACACAGGTGTTACAAGGCATGTAATCAGTCCTGGGATGCTCCTTCAGGTTTTGCAGTGGCATATAATCAGTCCTGGGAGATCTTGCAGGTTTTGCAAGAGGCATATAATAAGTCCTGGGATGTACCTACTTGATGGCTTGCTCGCAAAGATGATAAAGACCTACATGGAGGCTAGGCCTACATCCAGCATGAAAAAGGGCTGGCACTGTAGAAACTTCTGATGACAGATAGTATGGATGATGATCAAATTATAAGAAGATGATGGCAGCAGCTATGATGAAGACTCTATGACTCCGTGATGATGACGATGCAATGAAGACCTGACCAAATGTGTTGATGACTATGTAGAGAGAGAACACCTTCCTAGTTAAGAGAGAGTGTTGATTTATTTGTAACTTCAGAAGATATTCTGATATATATTATCATTGTATGTTGTTGTACCCCCATTAGGGATGTGTGTTACTCCTTTAGGGGATGTCTAAATTGTGTCTAGATCTTGAGGTACAATCTATGTTATAAGTCGGGGCAATAGTCCCTAGTGTAACATCATGTAATATGTAATTGTGGTCTCTCTAGGAGAAGTGGGCCCCATGTGAGATGACATGTAGGCTCGAGTCTTATATTTGGTCAGTGACTTGAAACGTTATATATAGGGAGGCGTTCTCCCTCATTTATACACACCTTACACACTCTAAGGCGCATGAGAGAGAGAGACACTTAGAGGAGGAGAGAAAGATAGTTGCTAAACATTTCTTATTATTTCTTTTGATCATCTTACTATTCTGAAGAAGTTTGTGGGGTTTTCTCCTTTATGGTTTCTCCGATGAAAATCTTTGTGTCTTGTGTATCTTTTATATTTTATGCATTTTGTTGTACTTCTTATTCTTTTAGATAAAGATCCTAGATAATCTAATCAGATATTAAGAAAATCTAACAATAGTTTCTTGGACTAAGAAGCACTCCATCTTTGTCATAAAAATTGTAAAAATTTAAAAAAGAGGAGTGGAGTAACCAACACCCACATCCCATCCCCCCTAGGGGGAATTGCGTCTTGTGTCATTTTTCGTGAGATTGGCTTTTCTAACCCCACCACTTTACACACTCACTTTTAGTGCAGGGTGTATATTTATTTCACATTTCATTGATTAATTCATTGTTTTATTTTTGCAAAAGTAATTTAGAGATCAAACCATTCTTCGTCGCCACGAATTATGCTCTCACCTCCACCCAAAGGCTTTGTCGATTAGTGGAGGTTGATTAGAAAAGTGACGCATAAGCTTGGCCAACATATATATTGCATTAGTAGTATTTTATTTCTCTCGTTTTCTAACTTGTTTAATAAAATGAACACAAAGTCTCTTGAACTTCGTTGAAAAGCAAGTCAAGAGTGCTCTTTGTCGGAGAGTATTTATTTCTTGTTTTAGCTTAACTGTATTGTTTTAACTTTCATATAAATCTCTTGAATCTCGTCATAAGGCAGATCAACAGTGCTCTGTCGGAGGGTTGTTACAATATTCACATCTAATTAAAATCAGAATAAATATTTGTGCTACGTTGTGTATGCTCTACCCAGTTGGGATACCTACAAGCAGCCGTAGACATGTCCAATTCTCACATTTTAATCCAAGTCACCCTAATAAAAGTAACCACCCAACAAAAATAAGTGAAAATCCGTCACTCCGGTTAGATTTTGTGTGGGCAAATTTCGCTTGGAAAGCTGGAACCACTATACTTAGATCTTGGGGGCACCGTTAGGCTACATCCCTGGTTGGTGTAGTGTTGAACACACCCTTAGGACTTTGGCAGCCAACATGTCCTCGTACGGAGCCACCAAAGCCTAAATTCCGGACATGTCTCCAGTATCGCAAGGTATATCTTGGAGATCCCCTTCCCTGTAATAATCAACTCACCTTTAAAAACTTACATTAAAACTTACCAAGAAGCACTCACAAAACAATCTCTTGCACCCTATTTGGCATTGGTCTTCAGTTTAACTTGCTTATTATCTGTCTAAAGCATTGCACCGTTTAATTTATCTATTGATTCATATCATGAATGCTTTGTTTTAGCCATGTAATTGTTAAGAAATTATTTATTTCCATTTTACTCGCACATGTTCACTTGGTCCTGTTTTTTGTAAGTGTTTATCAAAAACTCCTAAACAACACCCATCCACATCATACACTTAAAAGAAAAACATCTTAAAAAACTTGAGCCTTAGAAACTCTTTAAGGACTACCCCCCTTGGCTTCGTTAAGACTTTGCCTAAATGGAGGAGTCAGGATCAGGTGACAACACCTGACTCTTTGCTTTCCCCCAAGGGCCGCACCTCTCCCTTCTACCGAGAGACAGCCATTCGAAAGATTCTCAGCTGACGATGTGCACATCGACAGGCAACAGAGACCAAGGAGCCACCAAGATCTATGGGTGGTGAAGCAGAAAAAGCATTACATCATGAGGATTGAAAGTCACTCCCAATTGACTGTGAAAAAGATGAGGAGACATCACATGAGAATGAAGGAGAGTCCCTTAAAACTATAGAATATCATTTCAAGACACATTCTACTGTGGACATGGACCAAAGGGCATCTACTGATAGATGCTTGAATTGTGAAGTACCTACTGATGGGTGCTCACGACTCTATGTTGGTGACATAGAGATAAGATTTGAAAATGTTACTGCAAGCCAAAGCTCTCATGAACATTACGATGAAGACCTTGTGGTAGATAATGAAAAACCAAGATCAACTTTCCCATCACCACTTGAGCTTCAAGAAGTTGATCAAATCAAGTGAAACATCCTTCATTGAATGGTCTTTGAAGATGAGTAAAGGGAATATCCATGAGGCCCTTAGCATACTCAATGACACTAAAGCATTGGTGTCAAATTCTTGTTGGAAAGTTTGTTCATCGGAGGAGCCATCCTTCCTTGAAGACATGGAGAAGATTCACTAAAGCAAAGACATGAAATTACCTTCGATGTTGCACATTGCTCCTATGTTTCAGATTGTCATATGGTAGATTGCTTGGAGGATTCTCACGACATGAGGGATCATGAGAAACATGGAAAATTGCAGGTTCTTGATGAGTTTGAAGATGGGCTTGATGAGAGCCAATCACTTGTGGTGGAAGAGAAGCTTGAGCTGCCTCTTGATAATGGTTACACACTTTTGGAAGTAGTGCATGATTCCACTTCCTTGGAACCAACATATGAGGAAAGTGTCACACTTTTGAGGGAGATGCATAATCCTACCCCAATGGAGCCTTCACATGATGAAAAATTTGCACTTTCTACGCCTTTGGGTGAGTTGGTTCTTTCTCCTACATCCTACACTTCCATATTTTGCAACATTCATCCTAATGAAGTATGGGTGAAAGGTTTCGTTTTGATGGTGCCACATGAAGAGTATGTACTTCCTATCTCTCCTTTTGATGATGACATAACTAGAGTGCCATATTCTATACATTTGCAGCAACATCCTTTGTTACATTATGATGATATCCATATTCATGGGTGTATTGATGAGACTTTTTTGAGCCACTTGAAGTCTTCATGTTTTCTTTGCTCCTTATTTGGTTCAGATTTGGTGGAGGTTCTTCATTCACATCTTTGATGAAAGAACACATGGATGATTGTTATTTTGATGCATCTTACATTCTTTTGGAGCAACATTATAGAACATGGGATCCTCACCTATGTCATGGGAGAAAAATTGATATTATACTTGATGCTTGTGTATGGGCCACATGATGATCTACTTACTTGGATGCACAAGCACTTTCAAGATCCTTTGATGAAGTACCTTCTTGATGTACAATCATATGATGTAGTTATATACTTTAATGATCTACCTTTTGTACTCATGATGTTTGGAAGGGTGCAATACGAGCAATGGGATCCAGGTATTGCTTGGTTTCAATTTTGGGCGCAACAAGCAGTAGGGGATATTGAGTCATCACTTGAGAAGGTGATTGTAATCAGAGTAGAGAAGCATCAAGCATGGTGCTTCCTCTTTGAAACTTTCTTGGAATCTTGGAAATTCAAAATTGGCAACTCAGTACAAACTTCAAATAATTATACATAAGCAAAAAAGGCTGAAAGTTCAGAAAAGGTTTCCAAAAGATGGAGGTAAAGATTATTTGTGCAACTTTTGTTTTGATGGATTTTATTAATCATTTTGGTGTTAGTGGTGATGTCACGGGATATATCAATATTCAAAGATCCACATATCTTTACATTTGGAAACACACAATTGTAGTACACGAGTGCCACTACTCAAATTGGAGCCAAGGTTTGAAGCAAAGTTTTAGAAGGAAAGAAGGTTATTCAAAATCCATGTTTGAAATTGCTCGAGGACAAGCAATCTTGATTAGGGAGGTCTATCATGTCCCCAATTAAATAATTTCCGAATAAGATTACTTGCAAATAATGCTCCACCAACGTACTACTTCCTTAGGTTGAGATAGAGACATAAATTTTGTAGTAAGGGGCTATGGGACCCAAAGGACTTTAGTTTACCATATTCACATTTAAATGGGTCACATAAATGATGAATGCTAAGAAAATAAGGTGGCATGGGTTCATGAAGACACTTGGAAGCTTGTGGAGCCTTTGGATGACTAGATTGCCCACACACTTGGAATGATCTTCATCCAAATTCAAACACATGAGATTGTAACGTTATTGGAGGGCGATGTGGTGTCAAATAGCATATAACGAGCCAAGGAATTCGAATTGGTAAAGGAGAGTAACTCCCATGGAAGATGAAGAGACTAGAAGACAATGTGTGCCACTTGGAAGGAGATTCCATGCACTCTATGACAACAAATGCTAAAAGATTCTATGACAAGTATGACAAATTCAGACCTAATTGAAGACATATGGCAAATTGACATGACCAGGCTAAAAATAGCCACCAAATGGTCGAATTTGGGAGTTAGAGGCAGCCATTCGAATTGGGTAAAGAATTGGAGCATGAGGAGGAAGACAAGTGTCATGAGAGTTACTAAACCACTAAGATGAGTTGGAGGAAGCCCATGGAGTGAAATTCGACCTTAGGAGGCCTTATGAAGTTAATAAAAAGATGTCACGGAGAAGGAGAATAGATTTTGATCATTTGTTAACTGGCCTTTGGCATTTTGGAGAGTTTTTGCTTGTCCATTGCACGGTGAGTGTTCACTCTTCCTGCTTGTGAACCAATTTCGAGGGAGTTGGATTCATTTCCAAGTTGGTTGATGGAGAGGCCATTTAGAATTCTCATTGGAGCTTAATGAAGTAGTTTTAGTAGCAAGTTGAAGGTCCATACAGTTCGAATTATCAGCTATCTCCCTATTCTCTCATTCCTTCTTCTCTATTCCTCCAAACTCTCATGTTGAGGGCGCACTTGTTGAAGTGGCGATTTCTCTTTGCCGAGTATATTTGATGCCAAAGATTTGATATATGATGTATGGCTCTGTAATCTCAAGTCCACATGCTCTGTAAGTCAAAATATCATAAATACATGTATGAAAGGCTTGCATTCCCCATGCTCTTGAATAACTAGTTTTCATGGATTTGGATTCAATCTTGAAGTAGTTTTATATTAGATTTGTATGAGCGATACTCTCTAAGTTTGATGATGTTGTGACAACCATATATGATGTATTACTCTGTAATTTCATGTACCTATTCTCTATGGCTTGAAATCCGAGAAATCCTTATGTGAAACTCTTGCAATTCCATGCTATTAAATCACTAGCATTCATGTATTTGACTCCCATACTAAATGAGGTATACCAGACTTGTATGAAGGGATTTCACTGATGTGTAATACTTTTGGGGCAACAATTTGTATGTTGTATATGGTCTCTATATGTCACATCTTGATCTGAACCTTTAACTCTACCTTTCATATGTCAAAATCGAGCTAGTTATGCAATTTCCCTGAAAGTGGTCATGCGAATGTTGCACTTTATAATCAGTTACAGAGATAATACCCATGATTAATTACAACCCCTAGTCAGATATTCTACCCCATACTCTGTTCTAAAAATTGGGAGGTCTGTACTGCATTTGGAGAGCCAAAAGTGTCATCTACCCTTGGGGGTTTTAACATCGATTTCCTAGTGTTTTTGTCATTCTTTCCCAATGGCCAAAATAAAGTTTCAGAAGCAATTGGAAAGTGTATGACCATTCATCTTAATCATTAGGATGTACTAATACCCATCAAGCCCTTCCATACAGAATTTGAAGTCATTTGGGTGCATTTGGGTTAACCTGGGTTTCACTCGTCTAAAGCTAGAAATTGGCCAAATTTGTGGAAACTTGAGTAACATGTCAAAATGAATTTATGATTTGGCCATTGAGTTTCTAAGGTCTGTTAGTATGTTTTAAATCCCATAGGATACCTCCATAATAATTTTGAAAAGGTTCAGTGGTGTTTGGAACCAAACAAAGAAGGACTAGTTGACCACATTTTCCTAGTAAATTTGCACTATTTCTCCTTAACCCAAAACAAGGCTGCAGAGGTATAAAGTCAGATACAAAGTATCTGTAAACCACATTGGGATGTTTTAAGACTCACCCTACCATTTCCTTTCAAATTCAGGACCATTTGGTGAAAGTTGGAACCCTCTAGAGTCATGACTAGTTAAGCTCGAATTTGCTCAAATTGTATTCTCCAAAATTCCAAGAAGGGACGGTACAGGCCATAAAATATAATAATAATAATATGAATTATTACTATTTATAAGGTTTGGATAAAAATTTAATAAAAACAATATTATAATATTATAATAATATTATCTTTTATTAAAATTTTTATGGTTGTGTAGGGTTACGTGGGCGATGGCGAACGCTTAGGAGAGGGCCGCGATGGATCGTGGCTAATGGGGAAAGGAGCAAGCTGAGGAGTGAGGGATGCAAAATGGAGAGAGGAAGAAGAGGGGCACATGAATGGTGGATGGGATGGATTGAGTGGTGTATGCAGCTTTGTAGGGCGTGGGAGAGGGCATCGAGAAGGGTGCATGGGAGCTATGCGAGGAGAGCAGGCTTGGGATGAGCGCGTGGGTGATGGAGTGGTTTGATGCGTAGGGGGTAGGATACTGGCGAGTGTGGAAGATGTAAGAGGATTAGGAGATGGGAAAGGCGACTATGGAGAGGGCACGCGAAGTCGAGGTTAGCGCAGAGATGAGGTGTGTGGGGAAGTATGGAGAGCCAAGGAAGGAGAGGAATGTGGAGAGGGGAAAGCGAGAAGTTGTGGGGGGAGGCTGCAGGCGGAGTGTAGGCCGCGCAGGGGGTAGTGGGAAGAGAGGACCCCACAAGTGGAGTGGATGCAGCGAGAGATGGGAGAATGAGGGCTTGGGAGCTATGCGTAGGAGAGAGAGGAAGGAAAGTGAAGGATGAATGCGGAAGGGTTTGGAGAGTAGTGAAGAGAAAGGTGATAGCGTAGAAGAAAGAGTCGATATTTCCTTCTCGATTTCCGTGGACTATCTTCCCTTGATTTTGCTTCAATTCGTTTCTTCTTCAATCAGATTATGGACTGTAAAGGCCAAGGGCCTGAATTCTTGGTCAAAGACCAACAATGTAGAGAAACTATACTAGATGGCTAAAAGCCCCAATTGGAGGCCCAAGACGGGGCTGTAATACCAATGGAACAATAAAAATCGTTTCTTACCAGAATAACTAGTGCAAATAACGCAGATGCTCCATGAATGGATAAAATAATCGAATATATATTTTTGATAAAAATATATGATGATTTACAATTACATTGGCAAAGCTTATATAAGCCTTATCATACCCTTTCAAATGAAAGGGTACATCTCTTTATTTTGTTCTAATTAATTTAAGCATTATATATATATATGTTATATTTTATTTTATTATATAACACAACCCGTGCTGCATAACACTTATGCAGCTCACAGCTTCCTTGAATGTAAACATAAAAACTATTTGGTCATATTTCATATTCCCTCAACATGCTAACCATAGGGCTCCCCATCACAATCCTAGTTGTTCTCTCAATCATGATTCAGCCCACAAAATAGTCCACTAAAGCATGGTTGTAATCAAAACAAGCCTTGTTCAGAATTAGTGCTTCTTACCAACTTTTTTGTACCATAGTTGGGTTACCTGAGGAGCCGCCGGTTGACAGACTTGTTCAAAGTCCGATTCCAGTGTATCAGTTGATCCGTCTGCTTGTCTAGCCAATATTGGCTAGTCACTTTTTTATTTGAATAATTTTGACCATGGCCCCGCGGGGTTTGTAATAAAATGTGCTAGTAGGATATTTTTGAGTGGTTCGGTCTCCTGAGACGTAGAATCTCAAATAGGGTATTCCAGGGAGTTTTTTGCCCCTGACAATTATGCTTTGCCTTTAGCCGAGTATAATTGACAAGGTTTTATCTCGCTTCCTCCAACGCTAGAATGCCCGATGTTGAATTCTGGGCCTTGGGGGGTTATTAGAGCCCAACTGAGTGTTATAAGCCTACTAGACATTATTTACATAGATTATAGTCATGTCCTAAGTCATCTGGACATATAAAAAAAATTCGAAAAAATCTTTTTCGAACAGTGAAAAAATTATTTTTTTTAAATTTTAAATTTTAAATTACTTTTCCCAAGTTTTTTGGGTTAATTTTTCCATTAATTAAATGGAAAAAACCTGTTCGTGGTTAATAAGCCATCCGAGCTCCAAATTCAATGATTGAAGGCTCTAACCTTAAGCCAAAAATCATTCTTGATCAGCCAGCCGGTCAGAACCATCTTTCAGACCAACAATTGGACACATAATGCCTTTTTACTCAAAAAGGTCAGTTTTGAGTAAAAAAATGAATTTTTATTAAAAAATGATTATTTTGGAGAAAATTAAAACTCTCCAAATTAATCCAAATTCAGTGAAATAAAAGGCTAAATGACATCTCATGGAGCACTTATGATGATTGGAGTTATCACAACTCAGCTTCAGTCATCATTAAGAGAGCAATTAATTTATTATCAGTTAGCAGACATGTCATCTCCAGCTAAAGATGAAATGGAGAGCACTCATTGGTCCAGTGATTTGATTGAGGTGAAGATCAAAGCTTGCACCATCAGTGGGCTTCCCAAACCTAACGAAGGCTCCAACCAAACCTAAGGATGAGCTTACCTACATCACACGTGTGGCCTCATCCTTGGTTTGTTTTTAGTGCACAAGTTTGGAGTGGGGGCGCCTTGCCTGGGTGGAGGCCTCCCCTCACTCCTGGTTCTCCGGTTTAGGTCTGAGCTCTTTGTTAGGTGGCTAAGCTGGTTAGGGTTGGTTTTTTGGTTTTAGCACTCTCATTTGTTAAAATAGAGGCTCTTTCAGCGCTATTGGAAGAGGAGAGTTTGGCATAGAAACTCTGTTGGATTTTGTAAGCTTCTTTTGTTAATAAAATATTGAGACTTTGGAGGTCACTTGATGGGTTTTTGGCATTGTGTCTTCATCCTATGTGAAGTAATATCTCTTTCACCCTACCCTTGTATTGCAATTTGATTATTATGTTTATTGAAGACTAACAATCTAGTACTTAGGCTTCTAATCAAATCTGCATTGAGTGTTTGTGTCTTCAGGGATTGCATCTAGCATGAGCTTTCGGCATCTAATACCTTCACCATACAAGTGTTCCATTATTAATATTTTTGTTTGCAGGGTTGCAAGCGGTTCCGGATCTTTCTTGCCTTCTCCAAACAAACTTCAAAAAATTATACTGGTTACTTTGATTGCTACAAGTGGTTTTCTGTATTTTTCATTAATTCTAAATTCTGGAAATTAATTAAAAACCCAGAAATTTTTCTTCTTTTTTTAAATTTTTCGACTTTTTCTCGAAAAACATGCCATTTCAAGCTCGCTGTTTTTTGGGCTGACTTTTTACTTTTTTCTATTAATTCTAAATTCTGGAAATTCATTAAAAAAACAAAAAAAATTCAAAATTTTCCAAATTTTTTATTTTTATTTTTTTACTTTTTCTCGAAAAGCGTGCCATTTCAAGCTCGCTATTTTTTGGGCTGATTTTTTACTTTTTTTGTTAATTCTAAATTCTGGAAATTCATTAAAAATCTTTTTATTTTTTTTTATTTTTTGACTTTTTCTCGAAAAACGTGCAATTTTGTACTTGCTGTTTTTTTACTGATTTTCTGCAATTTTCTGCTATTTTCCAGATTTTGGAAATTAGCCTAACATGTTAAAAAAATCTTTAATTTTAAATTCGCAAAAAAATCCCAAGTCGTTTTGCCAAAAATCGTGCATTTTACATAAAAAACGGTGAGCTTGCCTGATCCTTTCCAAGTTTTGATTTTGGGTCTCATTCCATTGTTTTGATCTCCTGTTTCATCTCATAAGGCACTTGTCTTCTCATCCACTTAATCTTTTCGAATCACAGATTAAATTTGGTTTCCTAACACTCTCATTAGTCCTTGTTTAAAGCTCTTATCCACAGGTGAACCAAAAGCAAAACCAAACAAAAAAGAGCAAGCAGAACTAGATCCAAAGACAAGGATCCAAAGCCAAAAAAGAAGTCATTCTCCTTTGTACAAACTCATAAGAGTTTTTCATTTTTACTTAAGTTACTTCTCAAAGTCCTGACAATGATTAAGTTTCAAAAGCATTTGTACTTCATTAATAAAATAAGGCTAAGTGGGATAGGGCCTCCCATATTTGGTTTTTTTTCCCCATTTGGGGAAAAGTGTTTTTTGTTCTTAACTTAGATTTATTTCGAGTACTTAGAGTAGTTTCATTTTTTTGCAAAGTAGATACTAATTGTTAGATTAGCCCATTTTGTTTCATTAACTAGGTTGATTACTTCATCTTTTAATTTTTTGTATCTTTCATAAGTAATTCAACTGTTTAAAGTAGAAATCTCTTGAATCTCACTTTGTAGATCAAGAGTGTTCTCTATCGAAGAGTTGTCTTTTTATTGTTTAATAAGTTAATCAATTAATCTTGAAAGTCTCTTGAACTTGTCGTAATCCAAGTCAAGAGCACTCTCTATCGGAGAGCATTTCCACTGCATATATTTGCATCAAGCATATAGATTAGCTAAGTCTCTTGAACCACTGTCATAAGACGAGGTCAAGAGCGCTCTCTGTCGGAGAGTTTTAATTATTAACTTAATAAAATTCGCAACTCACATCCCTTTAATTAATTAACCCCCTTCCCTCCTTGCCGGAGTATGCTTTGACCGATCTTTGATCGGAATACTCAGAAACGACATTGGATCTTTAAACCCCACAAGAGGAACTTAACTAAAACTTTTCCCCATAACCAACGCACCGGCGTTGTTCGATAAATACCGAGGCATGTGGGCAAATTCCAAGTGTGGGCGCCGGGCTACCTAATCTGGGCACTGGTAGTTAAGTTATTGAACACTTACCTTTGACCCCAGACAGGTCCGTCATGTCTTCAAACGGAGCCACTGAAGGTATTACCGGTTAGGACATCCAGCCACCATAAGTGAAGATCACAAACAAAAAACTCTTAAAACTTACCAAGAGCACTTGCAAAACCTAACATTCACTGGCATCTTTTGGGATTCACATATTTACACTCAAAGCATCTCTGATAAGTTGACTCCATAGGCACTGGTCCCATCTTTTAGCATTGTTGATAATCTGGGTCATTTGTCCATCGAATGTTTGATTATAAATCATATCTGTGAATGCTTTGTCTATTTCGTGAAGCTCTCAAATATTTGTCTATCTTTCAATTCTGGTGATAGCAACGTGGATTGCTTTGTCTTGTGTTAAATTCATCACATTAATCAGCTTAAATCACAATAACTCCTAAACAACACCCATCCGCATCCAAAACATCTAAAAATTAACTTAAACATTGAGCCATAGAAAACTCTTTGTTAGGGACTACCCCACTTGGCTTCGTTAAGAGTTAGCCTAAACGGAGGAGCTAGGAGTAGGTGACAATACCTAGCTCTGTGCTTGACCCCAAGGTCACACCTCTCCCACTTTCTCAAGTGAGGAGACAGATTTCAGAAGATTTCTGCTGCTGGTGTGCAATCGACGGACAACGGTGCCATAATCATTACTTCATGGTAAACTTTTTGAACAAGGTTTCTAGTTGTTTTTAGTGTCGTCGTCCTCCAAGGTCACATGTAGAATGAGCAATACTAAGAGCGTGGGCTATTTTTAGTCCCCCAATATGCAAAAGAGGGGCCTACATGCTGACTGAAATGCACTAGATCTAGCATAAGAGAACTTAGTTTGCTTAGAGGAGCATTAAGGTCACAGGACAGCATGCAACTACTCAAAACCCCAACATTTGCTTCATCTAACTGGGAGGCATTTATAAATTCAATATATACCAATCTATTCTACAATATATATCTGCTAGAATTGAAGGCAAGTAGCAAAGATACAATATATCTACTAGTAAGTTTTCAGATAAAACATTGATAAGAAACAAAATGTATTGAATTCTAGCCGACCATCAAGTTCAATTCTAAACTCTAATTGCATAAAGTACAATTTACACTAAAGTGGATAAATTGCAATAACCAGGGATCAAGGTGTTGGAAAAAAGTAACTTAAAACACATTATTATAAGCAATGGATTCCCCCGTAAGACAAAACCAAAACATGGTATACAAAAATTCAATTTTCATGGTTCATTTTCTTTTATCATCTTGAAAAAGGTATCTCAAATAGTTCTTCCTCACCCTTAAAAATTGAAAAATACACATAAATGGAGGTTCTTACAAGGTGCTTCCCTATAGCATTTGAACTTTTAAACTACATTATTAAAGCCAGATAAAACTAGAAACTAGACAGTAACCACTAAGCAATCTAATCATGAAAATACAAACTATTTGCCCCTAACCACCATGTAACACGTTTTGAAATAATGAGTGGAACTCCAAAGAACCAGAAAAAAGAATTACCTTTCCAGCAACACCATTTACATGTATGGAGAACAACAATAGAAAAATAAAGATGCATTGTATAGCCCTAGACTAAAGGTTAGTAATGTTAATAGCTACAACTGATAGGTTCATATATGGCATTTGAATCCACGGCATAGAGCGATCCATATCATGAGAATTACAAAAAGTAAGAAACTAAGACAGATTAGCTTAACTTTCATATTCCGGAACCACATTTTCCTGCGTATACGGGTACCCTGATTCTGAAAGTCTTGAGCCTGCAAAAGTCATGAAATACTAAGTTTTGAGATCTTCTGAATCTTAATTAAAATCAGAAAGTCTTGTAGAGTGCGAGGTTAAACTGATATTGAACCTGGAATTGAAGTTGCTCTGTTTTATCAACCATTAGTTCTATCTTCTCACCACGATCAAGGATCTGAAAATCAATTATGCTACATCAACTTTGGCAGTGGCACTCACATGAAGGAAATGAAAAGAAGCAATCCTTACAATTTGCCAGCCCTCAGAAATCTTTCAATTGAAAATGTTTTCCTTCTTCATTTTCAATTTTATTTCTTCTCTTTTATGGTTGTTTCACAATCAAACTAACTGCAATAAAAAATCATCTTCCATCATCGCACTTCATTTCTTATGAATGCTATTATCCAAATTTCTTAGCACAGTATGAAAAACAAACTCATGCTACACAATCATACTGCAAACTTGCTTACCTATCTTAATCTTTGCATCTCTGTAGATATCTCCTAAACTTCTTATTGCTCTTCTTTGGAACTCATTTCCCCAGACAAAATCAAGCTGATTGCAATTTATAATAATCTGAACTACAAATTGTTGATCATTCAAACTTTAACAAATACAATCTAAAATCAAATAACTGCCAGTATTTAATCAAATGTTTTATTAGATAAGCAACCAGTTTACAACATTGAATATTATAGATCGGAATGTACACCCAAGGACATCAGCTTATTCTAATAAAAGCCAACCATGAAAGCCCATTTGCACCAGAATACCGGTTGCCTGCACACTTGGGTACTATAGTTTTCAATGTAAATGTAGCACAAGATCTCTGATAAATAAGGACCAATGCTGAAATCAATGTCAAACTCTTTAAGCTTCATCTCATAATATAATTGTATATTCAAATCTGCATAGCTTTTCTTCCCAATCAAGAGCACTTTGACATCTCTTTTGTCTTGAATGAACTTAATTTGTCATTATAAGCATCATGTAACTCCCTTTCTAAAATTCATCTTGAATGCAAAGACCTGCAAAGCCACCCCTAGCATAGGCTAACAATTATTTGAAATATCAGAGCACTCCAAGAATAATCCCCAAGGCTTAGAACAGTCAGTTGAACCATCTGGCCAATGCATGTTGCCAATGGGGAGGCCTTAGGTCATACATTACTAGCTGCTATTGTGGCTGGCGGTTGAGCCGCCCTCAATCCAGATGTTCCGGGGATGCCAGAGGGGATCTCACAAGGTTTTCCTCAAAATACACAAACACACATACACACACTCCAAAACTAAATGCCAATTTAAATGGTGAAATCAAACTGAATGTTGAGTGTTTTGTAAAGCAGGTATAAACAGAAATTCCTCGAATGTTATTCCATATCATTCCAACGGAATGTAATAGAAACTATGATTTCAGATGTCCAATTCCATCTAGGAAGAGATTGATTTGAGCTTGGAAGTTGGAGAAGATTTTCAACATGTCCTCCAATTATGATTTTCAACATGCAATTTTTTTCCAAGGAAAACCTGGCGGGGAACCAAATGGATGCTTCTCCACATTCATGGATGGCATTCCTATTAAATCCGTTGGCATACATTAGTGCACCAAACCTAGGGGGATTCTAACTGGCACCTGTGAGCACGGAACTAGCCAATTGCCCAACATTATTGACGACAACCAGTTGAGCTAACCCCCTTTTCAAGCTTCCCCAAATAACATGTCACTGACTACATTGGAATCACTATGAATAACATGACTTTGTGACAGTTTGAAGAGAAAGCTGAAACTAAACATTCATAAATACTAACTAGTGCCCCCAATGTCCACTATTAGAATGCTTTGATTCAGTATTGGCATTCCCACTGTAACTCACAAGAAAGAAAGAATGCTGAAAATTTACTGAATTGGTCCCCCCAAAAAATGTTGAGACAAGGCATAAGTTTCAAGTCTGAACTACAAATTTTCCAACTAATGTCCTTTGACCTAAGATGATGGATTTGGACCTTCATCATGTAAAAGGAAAAGTAAGTGCACCTCAATTCCTACTCCCCTCCAATTACTCCATATGCAATTTGTTGGCTTAGTTATGGAGATTTAAATCATAAATATATGAACTCGGGGATATAGCAGTCAACAATAGCCTGGGCAACAGTCATACCAATCAAGAGAGACCAAATATCCAAAGAATTAGATCACATATAACTCTGAACAGATAAACATCTCAAACATTAATTTTTCACCAGGGATGGCATTGCACCCACTTCAAGAGAGATGCAAATGAAGAACATCACATTTCTAATATAAATATTACCATCTCTAAAACAAACGATAGTGATTACTTTTCTTTTGTGAAGCTGAGAATGTTTATAAGACATTACCCACACTAAAAGCTTTGTCAATATGGAAGCTGGCTTTGGGTGCAAGAACCCAGATTGATGTGATAGCATCCTCCCTCGCTCTGCTACTAACAATCACCTGTTCTGTAAAGGATGGCAATGTCTCCCAAGCATAGACACCTTGAACAAAAGACCTCCAAGATAGTAAAAGTCCACTCAAGGCAATGGATGTTGGAAATTTGGTTTTCTTTGACTTTTAATCCAAAACAATAAATCCACCTTTAAGCATAGATATTTCCCGGATCTTAGCCCTAAAATTTTCAGCCTTAGGACTACCACTGTAAATTAAAGTATAAAATAGTAGAGGAAAGATCATAATAATTCACTTCAAACAAACCTACTTCACAACAATTCGAGGAAAAAAGATACCAAAAAATACCTAGATCTGAAAATGTACTTTTACAAGAGTAATTACCGCAATATAACAGCAGTAAAATCATCCCCTTATAATCTTCCTTAGATGTTAAAACACTTAACAATTTGCCTCTTTACTTATGTCAAATCAACAAGACATAAATAGTTGTAAATAGCAATGCATAAAGAACAAACATAGCTGAAATTCAAATCTGGAAATTGCACAATATATGGACAGCTGGAAACTTCATATATAAGCTTGAGATGAAGTACAAATACATACTATCCAATGTTGTCGGAACCGGACCAGTCATCGAACCGACGAAGCCCAAAATGCGAACCGGACTGGAACCGGCAAAAAACCGGGTAAAAAACCGGCTGACTAAAAAATACATAAAATATTCGTATTTTGTAAAAAAAACATATATATTCATGTGCATACATATGAATCCAAACCATTAATACACAAATAATGTTAGGATAGGCTTAGGGTTAGGTTAGAAGCATTGGTTAGGTTTTAGTTTGTGTTTAAAAAAAAAAATTTGAATTCCGTGAGTCACTAGTCCGCTGCCGTACGACAGAGTACGGACCGGCTGGTTCCATACCCGGTTTGGAAAAAAATCCAGTTTGATGAATTTTTTTTGCTGACTGAACCGGCCAACCCTGTATACCAGTCAGACCGGCCGGTTTTGCCGGTTCCGGTCTGGTTCCGATAACACTGATACTATCCAAAAACTCCAACTATCCAAAAAGCCCTAGCTAAGGTAAATCGTCAAACCCTAGATCAACCAAGACAATACAAGGGCAAGAATCACTCTAGTACACCCTCCCATGCAACACGTCCTCTCTTCATCTTCACCAACCCACCCCAGGGTTTTATCACAAAAGCCTAATCTTCAATCTCCAAGGATAAAACCCTAACCCTAGAACCCTAAGATGCTCCAAGAAACTCCAAAAAAACCAAGAAACCCTAGCAACTCGAGAGAGAGAGGGAGTGATCAAGCACACGTGAAGATCAAAGAGAGAAAAAGCCAAGATCATCACCAACATCTCCTCCACAAAAGAAAACCCTAGTCACAAGAGAAAACTCTACATGAGACATCTTCTCTAGACTTCATAACTCAAATTCATGAGGAAACCCTAGAAACGTCTTCCCAGAAGCTAAGCACAAAGGAAATAGTACAAATGATGATATGAATGGAAAGACTCTCTCCTTCCTCTATTTATATGAGAGGTAAGGGAGGCCAACAATATTGTGGGCACAAGCCCTTACAAGCAACCTACAATGAGCCCTAATAGGCCAGCACGAGTGAGATGTCCACTCAAAGTACAAGTGTCATGCTCCAAGGTGATGAAGCTACATAAGGTAAGTCCACATGCCTCTGCCACAAGCCTGCACAGACGCCATCAATTCTCTTAAGCAATGTACTCCACTAGGTTAGATACCCCCTAAAAGAACAAGTTTGAAGCCCTAGGTGGTCTTAAGCCATCTCTAATCCTCCAAACAAGAATCCAAGCTGCCACATGCCATATAGGGCTAGAAGCCCTCCTCCATGATGCAAAACACTCCTCATCCCTATTGGTGTAAATGCATTCATGTGGGCTCATTTGAGCCCCTTTTCCTTACGTTTAAGAACAAACATGCCCTCCTCTTTTCTAGGGATTAGTGCACCTTTCTTGCCAGTTGTCACCTAGTTGACTCCATAAGTGTCGCCTCTCTTGTATGTTATGGAGCAATTAACTAGCTTGGCTCATGCTTGTCAAGTTAACTAGCCTCACTTAACAGTTGTGAGCTAGTTGACAGCACTTGACTAGTCAAAGCAAAGTAAACTAGCCTAGCTCAATAGTTGTGAGCTAGCTGACACCACTTGGCAAGTCTAAGCTCAGTTAACTCCCTCATGAGGGTAACATGGCTATACAGGTGAACATTCTCTTGAGGTTGTTGGACACAATGGACACACTAAGAGGGGGGGTGAATCAATGCGTGAGCAATTTAAACCTTTTTACCTTCTTTTAATCATTCAGAGTATATCAATCATTATGTCATGAATTACATGATCAAATGCATCAGCTAAATCAACCATACAATCATCACATCAAGAGACACAAGAATATTTGTAATTTTGATCTTTATTTATGGTACATGTAAGACTACAATCTTTTCGATTACAATCAGCACCAACTAATAAAAAGAGCACCAACTCTCATAACAAGACCCAACCTGGTTCTCTTAGCTCCAACTAAGAAGGGATTGAGGAGTCCAATCCTCAAGTGCAAGATTTCACTTGCAAGCTTGATGTCAATCTCTGATTATCATCAATCTGCTGCTCAACCATTCTCTGCTCATCATCCTCTGCTTGTCAATTTGTTCATCAATCTCTATTGCTCATCGATACTGCTGGTCATCTACTCATCAACTTTTGTTCATCTGCTCATCACTACTGTTGGTTATCAACCATGTCATTAACACTGCTTTTCAAGTCATCAAACATCAAGGTCTAAACATGTCATCATTAAGGTCTTCATAGTTGTAGGTGTATCATACTGCTGGTCAAACTTCTATGCTCATCATTCTTCACTTTTGCAATACAACTTGTCATCAAGGTCTGTTCATACAAGGGACACTTCTGAAGGTATCAATGTCACTTCATTGCAGTTGTCATCATCTTCATCAGGAGGTCTGTCAAACTTAGGATCAAGTCATCAAGGTCTGCTATATCAACACAGGGTATGTATTACAGTGTCCAAGACATTATCATATCATCATCATCATCAAAAGGTTCGAGTCCTGGGAACCTGAAATTGTCTTTAAGGTACCAACATTACCATCAAAGTCTATAACATCATCACATGGTTTGCATCATCATAAGGTTTACATCATACCACTGTATTTCTCATGTTTTCATTATCATACAGACTGGTGTATCATCATCATCAATACAAGCACTATTAGTATCATCACATCACTTCATATCTGTCATCTGCATATTTCTGCTTATGTCACTTCTAGGGTAGTCATGGAATGTTCATTAACAGAGGGAAGGCACCATCAAACATCATCAACTTCAAATCACGTAATCAATTTTTGTGTATGCTAATGTCATCTTTATCAGACTTTAACTGTGTATACTTTAGCAGACCTTACTCAGACTTTCATCATTACTTCATGACTGTATATCACTGAATGTTTATCACAAGTATGTCATAGTAGTATCATGTCATCACTGTGTGTATGCATCCTCAACTTACAGTAGTATGCATCGTCATATATAGGAATATATCATCATATCATTGAATGGTATCATAGTTTGTAGGGCATCATCTTAATCACACCACTGTAACAACATAACATTATTACCATAGAACTTACCTTTATCACTTCAAGCTTGGACTGTAACTGAGGTTGAAGATGACCTTCAAAACCAAATTGTTCACAACTTCTCTTTAGGACTGCGGAGAGGCTTCGCCAAAATTGACTGTGCAAGCAAACTAACTCTCATCAAACTGTAACCATGCCTATCAGTGCTAGCTGCCTTTCTCAAATCCAACAGGACTCGACTGCTAAGAAGAGTCCCTATAGGGCTGCTTCTTGATTGCTGCTACAAAACAATCTCCACTGAGAGACTTCTACATCACTGTGAGTATGGAGAAGCAAGGAAAGAAAACCAAAAGAAATTCTTGAGCTACTATCACCGAAAATCTCAGTCTGCTGGTCACACTGTAAAAACTCCAAAAAGGACAAAAATTATTGTTGTTAGCTCCACCGAATTTCTTCCTCAGTTCAACGTTAGCCTACTGCTGCTGCCATATTCAGATCCTCTTCTACTGCTGCTATCAAGAGTCTGTACTGTGGAGGAGGTGTTATAACAAGGTCTGCTGCAAAATTAGGGCCTTTTCTTTAGTGCTGCCACTGAGACATATTATAGTCACTATTCTCAGTTGCGAGCTTCAAAAGGTTTTGCTGCTCTATCTCCACCGAAAGTTTACAGCCCTTAGTTACTGCTCCTAAACAACGGAATTCCACAATCAACAGTTACGAAAAACCTCAGTGCAACTCCTGCGAATTTTCCTTTCAAAATAAGGTCGTTTGACTAGGTATATATACTAGTTTGCCACTGGGCCGACCTGTCATGTAAACGAATTATTTTATTTTGAATTTACCTTTTTGAAATGGGTCAACTTGTCTTCAAAGGTAAGGACGGTAAGATTAATTTTTATTTTATATTGTTATTATTTTATGATATATTTTAATCCTCATATATCATAAAGATGAGTCAACCTTCTTACCATTTCAATGGTCATAAGAGTATGAGTATGTTGTATGTGTGTCCATGAGTCATTTATAAGCTCATTGGAGCTTGTTCACAAATCATTATCAATGGCGAGGGTTTAGCAAGCCACAAGGGCTTCATTAAGGATCCCACCATCAAGATGCCATGTCACCATCCATAATCCACCAAGTGTGTCAAACTAAAGTGTTCAAGTGCTATTATGCCACCCTATGTGGGTGCCAAGTCTTCTCATGTACTCAGGACCATCTTCAAGACCTCATGACCACATCATCATGCCATCTATCCATGTCAAGTGCAGGTAGTGGGCTCCATAACCTTTGCAAGGGCATCAGGGTCTTCATCAAGGGTTCCAAGTCTCCATGGGCTTCTTCATCATACCAAGGACATGTTCATGGGTTCCATAGCTTGTCAAGGACCATACAAGGTCATCATCATCATACAAGAGCTCCTTGACCCCAACAAGGGTTGTAAGGTCATCAAACCACTAAGTGTGGGTCCAAGGACTTCTTCATCAAACAAGAGGCTTCACAGGCTTCTTCAACCACTTCAACCACCAGGAGACCTCCAAGGGTCAAGATCCATCATGACATCACCTGTGGGGTTGCTATTCCTTCTCCTGGGGTACCATGACATCATCAGAGCATGAATGACCACAAAATGGGTCATTAATACTTCTCCAACCCATCTAGGGATTCTCCATCGTTCACCAAGGCTTCAGGACCATCTCTAGGGTCTTCAGCACCATCAACAAGGTCTTTAACATCTTCAGCAAGGTGGTGGCTTCAATATCCAGCCTTATGGGTAAGGGACCTTGTCAACTGGGTACAAGGTGCTTCAAGGCATAAACCCACTCTGTAAGGTATCCAAGGCACTGCAGGTGGGACTTGTTGGCATCAATGACAACCTGTGGGGCCACTGCAAGTCCATGATGGCATCAATGACAATTTCATCAATAGAGGTCATGCATGCAGGGCACATTCTCTCTTGTCTTGAATGCTATTAAGCCTATTTATGGTGCATTATCTTGGGAAGAGCATTCCCTCTTGCATTCAAATACACATCACATTGTAAGTCTCATCTCTGATGAGCATTGTAACTTTAAACTTTGATAGTTAATGAAGAAATTATATTACTATAATTATTTTCTCTCTTCTTCAATCGATTGGTAACTGTATTGCAGCTACATTTAGCTTCTAGATCCATTGGTTCAAAATATCACATGGTATCATAGCCTTGGGGATTCTAAAGAAGTTTGTAGACAAGTTTGCAAGTTTAACACAAGAAGGTTGCACACACTTTGAGTTTTGACAGAGTAAAGGACCCATCTAGCTCAATGGTAGAGCCTTGGACTATCCAAAGAAAGTCTCGTAGGGAGATTCTCTGTAATTTCAAACAAAATCTGACCATCTCCATTCTTCAGAATCTCAATCAAAACCTTGTCAAGGAAGTTAGCAAACTTTGAGGTGAACAAGAGGAGCTCAAGATTGCTTCTCAAAGAGCATATGCAATTGTGGTTTCAAAAGAGTAGCTGCAAAATCAAGTTTTTGATTGGATCACCTGCTATGATGATGGGGGAAAAATCAACTCTACACATTGAACAACTCTTGTCTAAATTTAAAAAAAAAAGATACTAATGCTAGTTTAGGATAAGGTCTCTTTTTCTCTTCTAGTTTAGTTAAGCTCCAATACCATACAAGAATCTACTATAGATAATGATCTAGCATCATCCATTGCTAATGACATTTATGATGATGAGAGTGTTGATGAGGAATCTATTCCATCCACTAATGAAGAGGACTATACTTCCTCTATTGTTGATCATGAGGATTCTTTTTCCTCATTTTCTGATAATAAGAATGATAATGCTATAGATCTTGTAGATTTGACTTTTGCTGCTATTAATTCTTTCTCTACCACTTTAGTTGATGAAGAGAAAGATGCTACAGAAACTACTACGGATTCAACAACAAAACCACATTGGGCACATCAGACACCACATGCATACATTGTGACTCCTAAGCTTCCAACACCGTGCTTTGAGTTACATACTAACGACATTGGCTCCAAATTGCTTCTTCAAATGGGCTACATTGGTGGTAGCCTTGGTAAGAATGGGCAAGGGATTGTAAATCCCATTCATCTTGTGATGAGACCAACAAAAGTCAAACCTAGTTTTGTTGGCTATTCATCAACATTAACAAGTTGTGTCGATTCTATCGACCATACTTAGTTTGTTGCAATACTAGAGTCCATCACATCAGATGACTCTTCTACTTATGAGTTGCAGCAGCCATCCCCTACATCGCATATTAATAAAGATCTGGAGCTTACTCAACCAAATTTGGCACGAATTTCAAAGTTATTAGAGTCTTTCCAACAATTGATTCTTCATCATCAACTTCAAGATCTACATCCTCCACATTCAAACAACCTTGACATCATAATCGAAGACATCACTGCCCTCCTTTTACTTATCCACAACGATTTTTCAGTTCCACTTCATTCAACTCATTGACGAAGAGGCGCACTCGACAACATCTTAGCAAGGTACCGACTCCAAATATTGTTTGTGGTTAGCTTGATAATTGGTTATGGAAGCATTTGAGCAATTGTTTGAGTACCTCCTGCAGATGTGTTTCATCCATGATACACAAGAACTGTTCTCATTGCTCTTGACTTGATTAGGCTTGCATTTACAGTTCCATTCACCATTGTTTCTGTTTCTTTTATAGCGTTTGTTTTTATGCTTTAGAAGCACTTTGACTAACCCAAATATATTGGTGTAGGTTGGGGCCTTAGTGTTTGGAGATATCTGATTGTTTTCGACTAGCATTAGCTACACCATTTCAACTTCAGCACACTTGTTGGAGTGAATTGTGATCTATCATTATCAAATCATGCTTCATTAGCTTGTCATCAATTTAGGATCTTGACGACTCTCAATTGGCCACATTGTGGATTAGAGCAGGCTACCTGTTGTCGCCTTTCAAGTACCTCAAGGGGATTACGTTGGCGTGGCATAATTCTTCAAGCCACTGGGTGCGTCCTTGGAGCAAGTCTCTAGTTGAGATACTATCACTCAACACTCAACTCCTCCATCTAGGCCAACTCCTAGCGAATCCAAAGGGAGTGGTCCCTATAAAAGAATCTAAGACTTTTAAGCTAAGAAACAAAAGATAAAACTAGTATAGGAGTTTGAAATGAAATACTGAAACAAGAGCATCGCATGTGAAATCAATCAACAGTACATAAATGATAATACAACCATGACACAATAAATTCACTTAAACAAAATATCATTTAATTTAGACCAATGTCGAAAAAGGGAAAATGGCGTCTGCTAAAGAGAAGTGTTGTGCAATGCTTCTTGGTCAGTTATAGTTATTATGGATCAAATGGATTAAGGGGAAAAGGGGATTCTTGATATACCCGAAAGTACTTGGGAATATGTCTAGATTTCGACTAATGTAGCTTTACACAACAATGTGTGGGCTAGATGGAGTCACGAGGGTGTGTCCAACACTACACCAAACGAGGGTGTAGCCTGATGGGGCCCTGCAGTCACTTTCTAGTTGTTCCCGCTTCCTTTGCAAAATTTGCCCACAAATAGTGAAGCTCGAAAACGCTGGATTTTCGTTAAGTTATGGGGATTGATTTTATTAATGGTGAGTTCTTATTAGATGTGGAAATTATTGAGTGCACATTTCCGCTTTTGGTTATCCCAAAGATCAGGAAAACCTGCGACGGGAAAGCGCATACACGGAAATAGGGAAGTGTTTGTTCCAATTTGAGATTGTAGAAACAAAAGCAAAGAAGTAAAACTGAACTACTTTAGAAAAATATACAGCTTGTTAAGGCAGAGTGTGTGATTGTGTTACAAAAAGTAAAGCAAAATGTTAGAAAAACTCATGCCACGAAAAGACAAGTGCAAATCCCCCCAAGGGGTATGGGGTGTGGGCACTTGGTTTCCCACCTGATCTCTTTATTATGATATTTACAATGTGTTAAGAAGCCCTCTTTCTCCTTATAAGATTAGAGGAAGGAGGTTACAATACTAGAAGAGGTAAGGGAAAGATGATGAGGCTTCAAGATAGCCTTTAATCGCTTGTATGTGCCAAAAAACATGCTCAAAAGCCTCGAAACTTGCTATAAAAATATAAAAACCAGCAAACTAATCAGTGTCAAAAAGTACCCAAAATCACTCAAAAAATGACTTGGACAAACTACAAAAATTGCTAAATAAATACTAAGTTAGCACTAGATTTAAGAAAGAAAGTAACTAACAAGAGTGGGCTTGTGAGACCCACTTTTCTTAGGATGTTGGACAGCCTTTAAAGGGAAGCGAATTCAAGCACTTAAGATTTGCGGGATATAATTTTTAAAATCAAATACTAGACTCTACTTCAAGCCTTAAGATTTTACTATGAAATGGCTTACATAAAACATAAAGTAGCCATGTTCGATCTAGTATAAAATGAACTTTTTAAATCTCAAGATCTAAGCATGAAAGAAATCAGATCTAAATAATGAAACTTGGATAAACGGTAACCAAGAAAATTAAATTTTTAAGAAGTGAAGGAAAGAGATATAGAAAGAGTGTTGGAAGCCTGGGAATGTTAGGCCATGGAGTCTGCTTTGGTGGAACACCGAGGGACTATGCTCTCAATAAGATCTTGAAGATGAGGAGGATGCAAGCTAGCTCAACCCCTTCTCCAAGTGAGATCACTTGCAACTTAAAAGTCCTTGCACAAACAAATGGTTAAAACATCGGTGGCGCCAGAAAAAGAAACTTAGAAAGCATGCAATTAAACTTAAAATACATGCAACTCCAAGATATCTAAAACAAGCAAACAGTAAGAGCATAAATCAAACTAAAATAATCTCTTTTTCCTTCTGGGAGGGAGCTCCCCTTCAAGGCCCACGGTTAACCAACAAAAAACAAAAACAAATTATACAAATTATACCTCATAAGCACTTGACAATCACCATCCACAAATGAAAAGCATTACACCATAGATCTTTCCTCCAAAGCCTTCTTTATTCCAAATGGTAAACAATACAATACAAGCAAGAGCATTCCTTCGGTCCTTTGACCATGAAAAACAATGAGTAAAAGGCTTGCGTAAAAAGGAAAAATGAGAGCAAACCCCAAGGGGGGTGAATTTGTCAAGCGTTGGAGCTTTTTGAGATGATTAGGTGTGAACTAGATGTTGGACACAATGGTCACACTAAGAGGGGGTGAATCAGTGTGATGGTAATTAAAAACCCTCTTTCACTTTTACAAATTAAGCAGTGCTTCAATACATTATGCTACAAGTAAATCATGATAACAAACATATCACCGGAGAAACACTGGAATTGTATGAAAGCTTTATTTATGTTTTGATATAATTTACAATGAAAGACACCAATCTTCGTGATTACATCAGCGCCAACTGATAAGAAGAGCACCAACTCTCAATCCAAGACCCAACCTGGTCTTCTCAATCCCCAAGGTTGCAACACTCAGCTTGCAAGTCTGATGTCAATCTGAAACCCCTCTATCATCTATCCCAACTCAATCAACTGATGCTCATCCTCATCTGCCCAACTGCTCAAGGGTCATCTGCCTATCATCAACAGCTATGCCAACTTTCAAGTCAATCATCAAGATCTGCCCTCATATGTTGCTCGTGCCAACTTATTAGAGATTTGTTCAAGTCATCAAAGTTCTATCCACACACTGCTCATAACATACATATCAAGGATCTGCTCATATACTTCTAAATCCAAGTCACTGCTCAAGACAACATATCAAATTGTTTGATTATATGGTCAATATATTTTTATTCTGAGTTGTCACTATCAAGTGTATACAACTCAATCCAATCATAAATAGGTCTGCACTAGTAACTTTTGTCATTAAGGGCTATGATGTTCACCAACCAGGATGTTCACCAACCAGGTCATCCTCAACAGACCATCATGTGTTATTAGGGCTTTGAGCCTTCTTCAAAATTGTCCAAATGAAATTTCAATCTATGCTCCAACCATAACACATTCAGCTAAACAAACCACTGAGATCTATCAATAGACCTACTTTAAGATGTCTACAATAAGTACTTACTTGGATTAGGACTGAGATCACTTCTTCGCTGTGCAAATGGGTCACTTCATTATTGTGCATGAGAATCACTTTATCGTTGTGCAAAAGAATCACTTCACCATTGTTGATTGTAGGGCTTATTTGAGAGATTAGATTTAATGTTGTGTTTGTCTCTGGTTCTTCACTTGTCTATATATCTTTGGCTGCTTGGATTAATTTCTAATGGTTACATTAATCTTCAAATATGGACTGCCTGTGGATTTTGAGTACTGTAAATGACTTGGTAAAAATTTCAGAGTTGTCAAGGATTTACACCATATGAACCTCGGATGCCTTCAAGAATTGTCTTTAACAAAAATAATATTTCTTGCAATGATTTAGGCTATCAAGATCAAGTTTGACAGTCTTCATACAACTTTACACCTCCTGTTCGGATGCCCTAATAAATTAGTCTTCTAGTGTTGAGGCCCACCGAAATTCTGAGCATGAAAAATACTGACTGTCTTCAATGTTGATTGTGCAGTTTCAAAGGTCTTCAAAACTTTGCTATCACTGATCCTGGAGAATGCGGATTGTCTTCTTACATGCTTCTATTTCAGTTACAGGGATGAATCCATCTTCATTGCTGTAAGTTGGATGCCCTAATAAATATTGTACATTTGCAGCCCGAATTTCAGAGATGAGAAGGTCTTCAAGATAATCTTTATCTGCACCAAGAACACTTGCACATCTGCCTTGAATTTTAGATTTGAGAGTCATCAAGATGATTTTTACCTCTACATATTGTTGGAAAATTAACTCTGAAGGTCCTCACTCATAGTTTTGGTGTGGTGTGATGAGGACTTAGTCTTTGTCCTTGTGTATTAATGTAATGAGTGAATGTTATATAAATAAAGTGATGTTTCATACGTTATAGAATGGGTCTCACTTAAGTGTTTATTTAATAATTAAAGTGAATTGTTTATTAAATGTGAGTGCATTAAATGATGGCCCTTGATTTTCGATTGCCAAGGCATCCTGAAGGTGACCGTACAACAGCAGTCTGACAACAATCCGTACAGCAACACGTGTGGGCACAAATATCGAGGCAGTGTTGCCTCATTTATTGCAGATTGGCAAGCCATACAACTACATTTATTGCAGGCACGTGTGGCATGATTTTCGAGGAAAGAAAGTACAGCAGAAAGTACAGTGATACAACACAGGTGTGGAGGTTGTACAACAGGCCGTACAACTGTTAATGAGCACGAAAATCAAGGTATTTTGCTGTTGTTCCAGTTTGGGTATTTCTGTCAATGAGGGTTGAAGGAATTAATTCATGTGTAGATGAAAAAGATTGAGTATTCTTCTTAATAAAATTTTGTTCTTCTAGGGTTTTGCTCAGTCTGTTGACCAAAATATATGTGTCTCATGTGTATGTTGATACTTCTGTGTTTGAGAAGATCTTGACATGGTGGTTTTTAATTCAAGTTTATGAGTAAATTTTTAATCAAAAACCCTAGATATTCAAGTGTTTGACGAAATGTGTGAATGAAAGTTTCATATTAATGCCATGCATTTTCTTCATGGTATCAGAGCTGAACTGAAGTAGGGTTCAAGATTGTGATTCACAATTAGAAGTTGTGTTGTCTTTCAAGTTAAGAGATTTGTTGTAAGTAAATTCCAATGATGAGTATACGTTATGAAGATAGATTGGATGGAATATCCAACTATCTTCCATGGAAAGTAAGGATTATTGCCGTATTAAAATATTGGAAGATATGGAGGTTTGCTAACACCAAGATGACCAAACCTACAGACCAGGATGCTTTGGATGAGTTTGAAGCCCTTGAAGCCAGATCCCAAAGAGTGATCCTAGATGGAGTGAAAGATCATCTTATTCCACATTTGGCAGAGAAGAAAACTGCTAAAGACATGTGTGATACCTTGAACCAGTTAATTGAAGCCAAAAATGACAACCGCAAAATGGCACAGAAGGACAAGCTACACAATGTGAAGATGAACAAAGATGAGGGTGTGGCTTCCTACTTAACTCAAGTGGCGCAAGTCAAAGATGAGTTAGCAGCGGTAGGATATTTTGTCCCTGATTCAGAACTGGTGAGGATAGCCCTAAAGGGTTTCACCAAGAAATGGGAAGTATTTGTGAAGTGCATTGTTTGTAGAGAAAAGCTTCCCAATTGGTCCAGACTGTGGGATGACTTTACTCAGGAGGAGATTTGAGAAGGTTCTCTGGGTAGTCAAGTCAATGAAGAGGTGGAGCAGAACATGGCACTTGCAACAAAAGTAAACAAGAAGAAAGACATCAGTCAGGTCAGATGTTACTAGTGTGGTCAGATGGGACATTATGCCTCGAAGTGTCCTAAGAAGAAGAAAGAGAAGATTGAGAGAGACATGGCAGCGTTTGCAGCAGTAGAAGACTATGAAGCGAAGTTTGAATAAGAGTTTTATCTTGTCTCGATTGATTCTAGTATAGGGAGCTCAGTTTTTTAGAATGTCTGGGTTGTTGACAGTGGTGTAACCGGACACATGACTGGAATCTATGATATCTTTTAGATCATCTCAGAGTTGGGGCCAAGACACTTCATTCAGGCAATTATTGACAGTTCACAAGTAGCGATACGAGGGGTTGGAACAGTCAAGTTCCAACTTGACCTTGGTGAGATCTTGGAGATACACGGAGTGCCTTTTGTACCTTGGATAAGAGTTAGCAAATTCTCAGTATCATCCTTTGAGGATGAAGGTTATGGGATGATGATTAGGACTGGCCATGTTTTCCTATATCGGAAAGATGAGCCAGTTGGTACTACCATTCTGCTAGGAGATTGCAAGGACAAGCTCTATGTTTTGAGAGGGCACATAGTACGTCTAGGAGCAGGTGGGTGGCTGCCAGAGTCAGAGAATGAGGTGAGAGTTGCATCTGATAGACATGGTTCTAATGAGGAGAGTGACTCTCTCTAGAGCACTGACAGGAGACTCATCCAATCCAGTGATGGTGTAGATGAGCAGGTGGATGAGGCTCAAGTTTAGGCTTCAGAGTTTTAGTATGGAGTTGAGCACTTGTTTCTGAGAGTGATTCCAGAGCAGGAGGGAGTTGTTTAGGAGTCAAAGATGGAGATGGTGCTATGGACCTTCCTCGTTAAGAGAGAGTGTAAAGAAATTATCTTTGAAGGTCCTTACTCATATTTTTGGTGTGGTGTGATAAGGAGGACTTAGACTTAGTCCTTGTATATTTATGTAATAAGTGAATGTTATATAAATAAAGTGATGTTTCATACTTTATAGAATGGATCTCACTTAAGTGTTTATTTAATAATTAAAGTGAATTACTTATTAAATGTGAGTGAATTAAACGATGGCCCTTGATTTTGTAAAAGTATCTCACCCCTAGATTAGATGGTTAAGATAGGTGGTTACAACTTTTAAAGTATAAAACAAAGAGAGAGAGGACAAAGTGAAGACACCATTAATGAAGAGAGAGTTAGAAGAAGATTGAGAAGAGAGGAGGTATGCCATAGAGCAGTACCATGATTCCCAAGGCAAGGAGCAACACATTTCGAAAGGCAACCTGAAGGTGACCGTACAACAACAGTTTGACAACAATCGGTACAACAACACGTGTGGGCACAAATCCTGAGGCAGTGTTGCCTCATTTATTGCAAATTGGCAGGCCGTACAACTGCATTTATTGCAGGCACATGTGGCACGATTTTCGAGGAAAGAAAGTACAACAAAAAGTACAGTCGTACAATACACGTGTGGAGGTCGTAAAATTGGTCGTACAATTGTTAATGAGCACGAAAATCGAGCTATTTTGTTGTTGTTCCAGTTTGGGTATTTCTCTTAGTGAGGGTTGAAGGAATTAATTCGTTTAGATTAAAAAAAAATTGAGTATTCTTCTTAATAAATTTGTCTTCTTCTAGGGTTTTCCCCAGAGTTGGGGTTTTGCCTGGTATGTTGAACAAAATATCTGTGTCTCATGTGTATGATTGATACTTCGGTGTTTGATAAGATATTGAAGTGGTGGTTTTTATTTCAAATTTATGAGTAAATTTTTAATCAAAAACCCTAGATATTCAAGTGTTTGACAAAATCTGTGAATGAAAGTTTCATATTAATGTCATTTATTTTCTTCACATATGTCTCTTCAAGATAGATTTTTCAACTGAGGCAGCCCAAAAATTTAGAGAGGATATACTATCTTCTATTGTAGATATCTGAAATCAAAGCTTAAAAAAAAAAAAAAAAAATTTCACATCAAACTTTTGAACCATAGTGGAAAAAATCATCGATTTTTCGGCGATGTCCCGAAAAATCGCAATTTTTTCAAAAAATCGGACATCACAAAAAATCGGGAAAAATTGGCAAACATCGAGAAAAATCGGGAAAAATCGGCAAATAGGGAAAAAAATCAGTAAGCAAATTTTGACCCTATTGAAGTACAAAATTTGCATTTTTTAATGCTTGCAGTTTGCCGATTTTTGCCGATTTTTTTGTCGATGTTGCCAAGAAGATGTTTTCTGGACCCTTGCCGATTTTTTGCCGATGTCGATTTTTTCCACTATGTTTTGAACTTTACTCCTGTGGCTCCTCAGTAGACAGTCTTAACCCCAAATTCAGAGCTATATCAAAACTTAGCTTTGAACTTGCAAATGGAGTGAGAATGCTTTAGTATATATACACAACCAAGTGGGCGTAATCAACATAAAAAAAAGTTTGGCCAGCCTTCTACATTAAATAAAAAAGATTAAAAAACTTTTTATTAGGCTGGCCAACCCATTTGATGGGGTAATTTTGCCACACAACTTCAAAAATTCACATCTCTTCAATAACGAGGAGTTAGAGGACGCTCAACATATCGACGAAATGGGCTTGACAAGAACTTTCCTTCTATGAGAGTCTTGCTTGCATTAACAAAGTCCTTGACTCACATTTTCTTGAATTTGTGCAAGACATCAAAAATTGACTTCAAACCTCTTGACGGCTGCTTTAAGTACTTTACAGGCAATCGAGGGTTTCTATGACTATAAAGAGCCCAAAAAGATGGGTGCAAAGACCACACCTTCAATCACAATGGTTTCAAGAGCTCTTGCAAAGATGTAATGCCATTTTTAAACAAGGTGCTTTCAATCCCATCACATAGGACTTCATCAGAGCACCAAAACATTAAGGACCGCAGGGGTAAGAGTAACATGTGCTTTGTTGCCATATGAGCTTCTTCAACCTTCAAAGACCTCATCAAGGACTTCATCATAAAACCAAACTCCCCAAAGGGCATCAAACATGAGCTTTATAAAGCGTGTGGGCTTAAGGACCAACTTGTGGTTCCAAGCACTTCTTCAATGCTTCATAAGTCCTTCAATGTTTTTTCAAGTGATTCAAGAACTTCTTCATCATACGTCGATTTTATCCCATGACTTAGATTGACTGAGACTTGTGAGATTGAAGATCTTTTCCCCATCTTGAACCCTATGCATGATAGACACCATGTTGTTATGTGTCTTTGGCTATGAAGTATGTGGCTTTCCTAGTGTGGCTGGGTTCACCTAGTAGTTCTACTTTAGTCCTCAAAACAAGTGGTCCACCAAGCCATGTTGCTAAACACTAAAGCATCGTAACACATAAAAGCTATATCTAAATAATGCAAAGTATAAATGATTAAAAGGTAGTCAGTGGCCAAGGGGTTGAGCACTCATTCTTTGTATAATGTAAGGCTCGTCTGCCCTCCACAGGGGCAGCAGGGAGAGGCAAACCTGTCGGGGCTATGGATTGTTCGCTGGCAGCGGGGCTAGGCCTTAGTCATTTACTGGAGCCCATAAGGCTTTCCAGGGCACCTGCTCTTGTAGGTTGGCTACTATCTATTGTAAAAAAGAAAGTTATTGAAAAAGATCAATGGTCAAAGGATGAGCACTCACTCTTTGTATAGTGTTCTGCTCATTTGCCCTCACAGGGCAACAGGGTGAGACTAGCCTGCAAAGGCTATGTCTTTGTCAGTACTGGAGCGCAGAAGGCTTCCAGGGCACCTACCTTTAAAGGTTGACCTGTATTGAAAAGTAATGAAAAGGAAAACTTGCTAGAGTCTGAAGGAAACAAGCCCAAGTACTTTATCCATTTGTGAGACACCTCCATGCCCTGTTACTATCTGCCATGCATATGTCTTTTTGGTTGAGTGTATTGGTTATCATTCGGAGAGATCACATAGTCAAAGTCAGTCATGAGTCATTCCCCTTTACCTTAAGCCTTGTTTTCAACCTCCACCCAACACTAGCAAACAATTTAAACTTTGTAAGCATGGCATGCAAACGAGACTTCCAGAAGGTTCAATGATCTTTCAAAGGCACGGGTATATCTTACTTGTTATTATTATTATTGCCACCATGTTTTTGAATAACATGACTTAAGTTGGGTTTTGATATACACCATTGGGGCATTTCGTACCTTTGATACATGCAGGATCATATTGGTACAGTATCTCACCTACAATTTGGGTACTTTGACCTGGTCAACCCAGTTGACCAAGTCAAACACGGTTCCCAAGGCAGTGACTCAAAAAACAACAATGCTTATATTTGCCCCAGACATGCCCAGGACCAATACTACGGTTTCAGTTTTCAGAGTTTGGCCTTGGATCTCATGATCAATGATTATTATCACTTTATTATTGGCCAAATGATCAACTTTTATTACAGATTGCAGACTTTTTGGTTCTCCTAGAGCATTGCAGTGTTCAGGGGGTATGAGTAGTCACTTATACCATTCTTCTATGTCTCCAGATCATCCAGTACAATCAATTTTCCCTAGTTCTTAGCCTAGACTTATGATGATTTTATTTAGTTTCAGAGGATGTACCACCAGAAATGAACTAGGAATTCATTGAAAAAATTGATTTGTCCTGTTGGGTCAAGGAAATGGCAGGGAAACTTCTCAGATGATGTATTTTGCCTCCCTGGACAGTTCTTCTGCAGTTTCAGTCAGCATTGGCTCCGAGATTATTTTGTTTTGACTTAGCCAGTGAGGACGTCCCCTAAGGGGCACCCCTCACTTGGAAACTTGATGTATTGCATTGTTATATCTTATGTTATGAGGTTGTAATGAGGCATAGGGTGAATCAAGCCCCTAGTTACACCCTTTGATGTATTGTCATGATAATATCTTATGTTATATTATTCTTTGACTTAGTCAAGGTGTCATTGGCCAAAAAGTGTGCCCCCCCTTGATCTAGTCAAATTGATCCATGTAAAGTTGATTTCCACTGTTGATGATGTTATAATCTCAACCGTCAGATATAAAAGTAAGTTAGGGTTTGCGTCTCTCAAAATCCATATAAAGACGAGAACCCCCCCCCCCCCTTGTATCCCATGGGGAAATTTGGCACCACTGGCTCTTGAAGAATAATAGAGAAAATCTTTCTAGGATCTCTTGTCTTTTGTGGACGATTGAAGATGTTCTTTGTGATTGAGTGACATTATTTCTCACTTGCATTGGAGATCATTGGTGAATCTGTGGCAAATTTTTTCTGGATTCATTTGTTTGACAGGGAAATCGATTTGGAGAGGGGCGCAGCTATGGGAGACGTCCAATTTGCTATTCTTTCTAGATTGGTGGATACAGGGAGTATTTCTATCTTATGAATTCTTACTTTCTTATTTGTTTACTTCTCGTCATCATTTGTCATTTTTCTTGCCGTTCTCATTGTTATTTACTTGGCTTGGCATGAGAGAGGGCGCATTTGGCTTCCTTGGGCGTTTTAAACAAAGCTATATTTTCGTCATTCCTTCACTTGATCTATGCGGAAATAATCTTCATCACTTCGACATTCATCCTCGAAAACATCAAGTACATTTCTCCTAGGTAAGATCTATCCTTTTTCTCAGTATCTAATTGGGGTTGCATTTTCCTTTCATCAAACCCTCATTTCTTAGATCTGTAGGTTCTAGTTTGCGACAGGATATAAAACTTGAAACCCACTTTCGAATAATAATAAAACCCCTAAGTATAAATTTTCACAATCATCGGAGTCCATTTTCCCACCTAACGCACTGGTCTACCTCTTAGGGGAAGATGCCCTCCTTGGGAGGAGTGGGTATTTTAAGATCCGCAAACTGGGTATTGCTAGTTTCACCTCCAATCGCCTTATCTTACACCTAGCAATCAATTTGAATGTCCAATTTCACTTAATTTCACCGTTTACCCCTAATCCAATTTTTCATGCTTAAAACACTAGGGTAAATTGGGGTTTTTCATGCAGACACTCGAAATCTCTTAGTAATTGTGCAAAACTCTAATTAACTATAATACTAAGAGATATAATCAAGTTTCCCAAGGTTATTCAATTGCATTCCTTGGTTTTAGGGTCATCTTGATTATAGGGATGCCCCCTGGGCTTAGTATATTCACTACAGTCCAAAGTGTCGGTATCCTCGACTGGTGTGACATCTAAGTTCTTTCAAAGGTCTTGGATATCGTAGTTTGTGACTTTAGTTTCCTTTCCTCTACCATCCTTGATAGGATCACCCCACAGGGCAACTACAAGATTTGTGATAACATTTTTTGCGTCGTTTCTGAGGAGGTCGAGGCCTGCTTTGGTTCGACATTTATCTTAAGATCTACTCCCATTCTCTGCCAACATTTTTGGCGCTGGGTGGTAGAAGCTTACCAACCATCGGTGTCTGTGAATGCTTTCATTTGTTATATTCAATGATTCATTCATATCACATCCAGTTTTAAATCTAGTGATTGCATTTTCAAATCTTTAATTTTGCACAATCAATATATTATCTATATCTCTCCTACGACATTGAATTTCTGATGATCACGACAATTTGTTCACCTGGCGACTCCACAACACGACTCTTCTGAGGGACCTACCCACGAGTATAACCTTTGAAATCGAAACAATCCATATAGTTCCCTAACTTATACCAGAAATCACAATAAGAACCTTAAAGATCAATCATCTAATTTCTTTTGGAGGGTGGTTAATTCACCAAGACAAGTTTTAGATAACCTTCCAGAAAACTATCAATCAAGTGATTTATTCATCTAATCTGGTTCTCCAACCAATAGTTCGAATTCTCCTACTCCTCCGAACAGTCCACCTAAAGTAAATGAGTCGGTCAGTGTTCCACGGGGACTCGCCTCCCCAGGTCGGGAGCTCACAACCCCCCCTACCCACACCCCGAGGGCTTGGGGGCTCCTTCCGAAATCTTTCTCGACGTCCTCAAAACAATGAAACATCGTGAAACGCACAAGGAGGCACGTCCCAGTGTTTTGAAGGTCACTCCAACCATGGCGGGCATCTATGCGCTCCCCAAAATTGGGGGGCGTCTATGCGCCCCCCCACAATTTTCTTCTTTGTTGGTTACAAAATCGCAATGAAAAAAAAACATTAATATAATACAATTCACTTTTAATTTACCCTACCTACTACTTACCTTCATTCTGTTGACCCGCGAGTGAAACAGCAACCTGTGAGTGCAGCAAAAACCCGCCGTGAAGTTTGCACAGGTCGCCGCTAAGATTTTACCTGCCATTGAGTATTCAAGAGGTTGTTGCTCCTAGTATTCGACTCGTCTGAGGATTCAACCCACCATCGTAAGGAGAATCTGTGCCGCCGTCGCTGGTGAAAAGCCTGTGGCCGTGAAGAGAAGGCCTGCTGAAGAGCCCGTGGCCGTGAAGAGTCGTGAAGAGAAGACCCACCATTGTGAAGAGCTAGACGCTGTGAAGAGAAGGCCCGCGACCATGAAGATCTCGACGTCGTGAAGAGGAAAGAGCTACTAGTTGTTGGTCGTGAAGACGAGAAGGTCGTCCACTGCTGTGAGGATCTGAAGCCTGCTATTGCATTACAATCTACACTTACAGAAAAGAGATTGTTGCACAGTGCATAGTGCATTACAAAGTTTTTAATTTTTTAATTTTTAATTTTTTTTAATTTTAACAATTTGTAATTGCTTATTTAAGCTAGGGTATGTGATAATTTCTCTTTTGAAATTCAATAGGTACTAGCCTACTAGGTTGTTAAAAAAATTTAAAATTATGTTTTACGTTTTAATAAACAACCATGAAGTTTTTAGGAAAACACTAATAGTTACAAGTTACAACAATAAAAATTTTAAAATTAAAAGGCTAAAGCTTTGTTGCAGCAGGTTGCCACATATAAAAATCAACACCTAAAGGCTAATAGTTTCAAGTTCAACTTTCAAACCAGCAATATGAGCAATAGTAGTGACAACAGTGACAATGAATCTGAATATGGTTTTCGGACTGAGGGTAACTCTAGTGTTGGACTTGGGATAGAGATTGGGAGTGGGAGTGGAACTCCCTCATCAAACAAGTTAAGTTGAAGTGAAGGATAAGGAAATTCCGCTCTTACCCCATCAAAGTCCTTGGCTCAATATGCAAAGGGGACATTTGATCCCAAGAAACCACTTTTGCTTTATGCAAGCATAGTAGATGATCCCTCAACCAACCGAAAAGGCAAGAAAGGTGGTGGATCACGTCATTGGGTGTGCAATATTTGTGTCCATCCATGAGTTGGAAGTTATAGTCGGGTTGGACAACACCTTTTGAGCATTGGTGGCAAAGGGGTCTCTGTGTGTGCAAAGCTAACCTTGATGCAAAGAAATGAGCTTATGAGGTTGCAAATGGAAGCAGATGCTAAGGGCACATTCTCTGGCCAAAATATCATGTCAAAAGAAAATCACAATGCAAAAGAAAGTTCTAAAAGAAAACCTAACCCATCCACTTGTATGCCTCCACCATCTCCTATTGAGACATCTTCATCAAGAAGGAAGGTTTCTCGTTCTTGTGCTATAGGACCAACCATTACAGGGATGTATGGCAAGCTTAGCCGCGATGATACCAATGATGCCATTGGCAAATTCCTTTTTGCCAATGGAATTCCTTTCCATGTTACTCGTGCTCCTTATTATAAGGAGATGGTCCGTGTTATTGCATCATCAAGACCCTCATATGTGCCCTCAGGTGAGCACAAGGTGAGGACAGTGATCTTAGAGAGGCAGGTGTCCAATATTACTATGCAAAAAGCGCAGATGAAAGAGGTATGGGTGAAATCAGGTTGCTCTATTGTTATGGATGGGTGGACAAACATTGCTAAACGCCCACTTATTAACATTATAGTTACATGCGTAGATGGGCCATTCTTTCTCAGAGGTATTGATTGTTCTGGAAAGTGCAAAGATGCTGCTTTCCAATTTGAGCTTCTTCGGGATGCTATAGAAGAGGTTGGGCCTAAGAATGTTGTGCAGGTTGTGACAAATGCAACAGCATCGTGCAGATCAGCTGGTTTACTAGTTCATAGCAGGTATAAGCATATATTTTGGACCCCTTGTTGTGTGCATGCTCTCAACAATGCCCTGAAAGGCATTGGAAAAATTGATTGTATCCATCTTCGTATTAGCTCCAAGGGATGTGTTGCCCACCTATTTCGACTAGGTGGCAACTCCATGTACATGAAGTGTACAATATTATACCTTGGAAGAGTCTGAGGATTTTTTTCATTTCTGCAGGGCAATTGCCCCTTTGTAAAACGAAATGTCCGCTCCCCTGCGTGGGAAAATTAATGTAATTTTATGTACTAGTGTGGATCATATGATACGGATGCCACACCATGGAACTGGTTGTTAGGAAAGTCCCCTCATCGAGTGTTTTTCCCTTTCCAATTGATCTTGTTGAACAAACGAGTTTAATCAGTTTGGTTTTCACTCAAAATCCTCCAAAGTGGTGACGGGCGTTCTACCAGTCAAGTCCATGAGGTGGCTAAGGCTTTAAAGTGTAATTCATGACCATGCTAGACATCTGTCTAGAGTCTTGCGGAGTTTCGTTATGTTGTTATTGAATTTTGTTTATTTTTTCCAGTTGATTAATTTCACCCCTTGGTGATTAATTAACTGAGTTTTGATGTAATAATGTAATTGCTCAAGCATGGCATTTTGTAATAGGGGCTATGAATGCAAAATAAAATTGCTATGAAACCCCCTAGGCCACTGCTTCGAGTCCCGGGTCGTTCAGATAAGTGGTTGAAGAGATAGACCAATTTTGGTCAGAAGGGGTCTATCTCCCCTAGGGAAATTTTTAATTTTCCTAAGTCAAAAATTCATATTATTTGATTTTGAAGAAAAAAATCAAATAATGCCATGGTAAATTTGTTTGGGGGTTGTTAAGCCTAGGAAAATTTATTTCATAATTTTTCCACCCCCCCATGGCCAAGATTTAATTTTTTCAAGTTATTTTTAAATTTTTTTCTAAGTCAAATTTGGAAAATTTTAAAAATTAAAGTGAGAAATTAAATCTAAGGAGAAATAAGAGTTTAGCCTAAGTCTAAAGGTTGAATCTTCATTTTGGAGAACAATGGCTAAAGTCCAAGCTATAAATGGAGGGGACGTCCAAGTCAAAGCCAAATTTAGTGGTTTAAAACCCTTGCCAAAAGTGGGGGCGCTACATTGTAATGAGAAGAAACTCCACAAAATAGAGGGGGCGTCCTAATTTAAAGGTGGAAAACTCATGTAGAGGGGCGCCAATGTTAGAGGCTCCTCCAAAGAGGGCGCTAGCTCTAAAGGAGGCACATGCAAATTTAGAGGGCGACCATATTTAAAGGAGGGCGTCATGCTAATTTGGAGGCGCTAGCCATTAAAGGGGCGCCATTTATGGAGTAGGGCGCTAGCCACAAAAGGAGGAGCGCTACCTAAGTGTAGAGAGGCGCTATTTTGGTGGGGCGCCACCATATTTAGAGGGTCAAAGCTACACTTGGAGGGGGCGCCTACCTTGGGCCCACGTTTTTCCTCAAGAGAGATCTAAGGGTGGATCTTAAGTCAAAACCCTAGATCTAAGGGTGAAGATTACTTGAGACATGGATCAAGCTCCTAGCCATTGATTGAGGATTAATCTAAGGGTTGAGATTGATTGAGAGGAATGCAAAGCCAAAAACCTAGATCTAGTGGTGGAGATTTAACCTAGATCTAGATCTAATCTCAGCCATTGATCTTCAAGGGGTTGGGGGTCTTCCTCAACTATAAAATGGGGGCCTCACTCCCTCATTTCTCATGCTCTCTCATGCTATTGTTATGCTGCCGGATTATTTCTCCACTATCTTTTCAAGCTCTCTTGCTGTTGTAATCTTCTTGCCCTAGTTGGGCCACTTAATCTAAGAAATCTTTGGAGGGACATTGGGCT